>JAVQKG010130863.1:0-10242 GCA_036025885.1 Hypseleotris bucephala | reverse complement strand
AAATGGAACAGGAACTGGACTCCTTATGTGTCCCTAGACTATGCCATGTTTCACTAGTGTTCTAAAATTCAAATGTTTCTGATAATGTGACACTTATAGATGTGACCATTTCAAATACGATTAAAATACTAACAAACATTATAAGGTATAAGCTAGCCTAGAGCTCTGATCCTGTTACTGTTTGTAATGTATGTTGCTTATGTAGGAGGTCTACATGAACTCCAGCCAGGAGGCCCAGTCCTTCGTCTCCCTCCTGGACGGATACTACCGTCTGACTGCAGATGCCCACCACTATCTTTGCTGTGAAGTGGCACCCCCAAGGGTAGTGCTGAGTGAGGCTAATGGAGTACATGGACCTATACAGTGAGTTCTCATTTAAGCATCTATTAAAGCTTTGAGGGAAAAAATGCATTATGTTTAACGCCCGGTGTCATTCCAGCGATGACTTTGTGATAATGAAGCTTAAAAAAGAATCAGCAGACGGGGGAGTATTTCTAGTGCGCTGGAGTGCTATTGAATATCATCGCCTTATTCTAGCTGTTCTGAACAAAAATGAGGTAAGTCAGCAACACCATTAACTTGCAAAGATAGCAAGATAATTTGACAAGTTGTGGGTTTAAACTGTAATCAAGGACAGACAAGGCCTTAAGTTACACTTCACTAACTTTACAGAACTTTTGCAATTTGTTCTGGCATTTAGAGCTCAGTTAAAAAGCTTTAGAAATGGATACACTCATATAACAAACAACTATGCAACAGTTCATCCATTTGTATATCTTTCCCAAATCCCACGTGCCTTTTTGATAATTCTTTGCCCATTCTAAAGTATATTATTACTAGAGTAATCAAATAAGATAATTGTTCATTTTTTTGACAGGAAGAGAAGAACATCATAAACTTTTACTTAATATATTTTAACTAGAAAGCACTCGGAGAGTGCACACCGACGCCAGGACAGCTAATTTCCTCTATGCAATGTTTTGGCACTAACAGCTACTTTAATCTGTGATGTCTAATGGTTTTTATATTCTTAACAAGGAATTAAGAGGCCCCGCCCCCAAACCATAACAAATATGGGAAGGATTTATTTATCGTGTGTGATTTGTCTGGATGTTTGTGAAGGATGCTTTTGCCAAGTTTTGTAAATTTCCCTAGAAGAACATTTTGCATGTAGTCCATAGGTGGCGCTATTGAGGTAACTTGCATCATATTGGTCAGATATGTTCAGGCGTTGTAAAGCGGTGTTTCAAGTTTGAGCGTAATTGGGCAAAGTATGTGTAAGTTAGAGGCTGTCAAATAAACCTCACTTCTCAATTTCAATCCAATATGGCCGACTTCCTGTTTGTCGTAGGGCGGGGCCATAATAATATTTTATGTTCGGCACGATGTGGAGAATCACTGTACCAAGTTTCATAGCTCTCCGACAATGTAAGTGTATCCAGAGTCCCATAGGGGTCAAAACATGGGGGCGCTATTGAGAAGTATTTTGACTGTATTGAGAGGTGCTATTTGGTTCAAAAGTACCAAAGTGAGTCTAGTTCAGCGTCTTCATGATATGTAAATGTCCAGAAAGTTAGAAGATGGGGCAAAAACACGCACGCCCACCAACAGAGACGATCACATAACCTCTGCCTTCTGGCGTCGGTAATTAGAATGTGCCTTTTAAATTCACAGCTCTCTTCTTTTTGTCATACAGAATGGATCTACGCTAAGCCACAAGCAGTTTCGGATTGAACATAAGGGGTCAGTGTTCAGTCTGGAAGGTTGGGACAAGGATTTCTCCAGCATCAAAGAACTTACTGACAGCCTTAAAACATTTGTTCTTCAATCTGGTTCAGACAGCTTTACCGTTAAAAAAGGCTGTCTGCCAAAGCCACGAGGTGCATGTCCATCTAATACACTCATATCTTTAGAGTATTGAGACTATGCAAAGAGATTTTCTCACGGATAGACCCATGTTATTTTCTTGTGTTATTATGTTTTGTAGAGCTCTCCAATCTTCTGATGATAAGAAACCCCATTCAGGACTCTCAGACGCCAAACTCTACTGAAGTCAGGTTTATTCAGATCAAGGACAGAGAAATTGTGAAGGTAATGTTTTAGGTTTATATTTAAGTTGACAGAATTTGTACTTGATTTGTCTTGATTTGTTGCTGGGTCAGGAAAAACATCTGGGCAGTGGAACCAGAACTAACATCTATTCTGGCTCCCTGGTGCGGACTGGTCAGGATAATGATGGGAACAATAAGTTGAGAATAAAAGTGGTTCTTAAGATTCTGGATGAAAACCACAAAGACATTGCACTTGTAAGTATTTCTACCCAGACATTTTATATGTTATACTGTATATCTTAGCGACTGCATTAATAATCTGGACTTTGTTTTTAAAGACATTCTTTGAGACCGCAAGCCTTATGAGTCAAGTATCCCACTGTCACTTGGTTTTTGTTCATGGCGTTTCTGTCAAAGGATCTGAAAGTAAGACTAATGAGACTTTGTTTTCACCATTATCACTGTCTGTACTACATATAGCCACTTCCCCCTGTCAGTGGTTTTTAGATGTTTTTTGTTATGGGCCAAGAAGTAAGGCAACGGGTCAAAGGTTTTCAATCGAAAACATCTAAATAAGCAAAGAATCAAATAGGCAGGCCTTGGCTTTTATATATTTTATACTGTATCTTTCAGTACTCATCACTTTATAAACATACAAAAAAAATCTTATATAATTTTTGTACTGATATGAACATATAAATAGAACATTAAAGTAAATAAAATGCATACATAAAAAAGTGAGGAGGAGGAATTTCAGCCCATAAGTACATAGATGCACACCAATAAATGCATTTACACACATTTTATGCTTGTCTATGTACAAATACATATACTATATCTTTTCTTACATAGGCTATTATACATTTATTACATTGTCTTACTTTTGAAAGTAAGACAATGTACTTATACCTTTAACTGTTTCATATAGTGTGTTCTTATTCAATAAAGCCTTGGCTTTTAAAGAGGTCAAAGTAATTTAACTTTACAACTTTACAAAAAACTGTGTCAAAATGTAACTAACGCAACAAACTGACCTGACACAATGGGACATGAGTGCAACTACTATAACTACTGCTGGGACCAAATCTAAAAGCAAAAATCAAAACAGGTTCATTGGATCTAGGGAGGCCATCAGTTTCTCTGTTTTACTACTGATTTACATTATGCTTTTTTGACAGACATCATGGTTGAAGAATATGTGGAGTTTGGGCCTTTGGATGTTTTTCTTCATAAAGAAAAGAAATATGTCACACCTCAATGGAAGTTTCTTGTCGCAAAACAACTTGCCAGTGCCCTTAGTTATCTGGTGAGTTAATTCACTATTAATTCACTATTATTTCACATCATTTTGCATTGTTTTTGTCAAGATAGAATTCAATTTAAACTAGAAAGCTCTTGGAGAGTGCAGACCTACACCCAGGGTAGCTATTTTTTCCTATATGTGCTCCTAAAATAAATGGTTGTAGTGTCATTTTTGTGTGTTAGACTGACAACCGAACACAAATCATATTCATTGGCGATGTGTGTTAAGGGTAATGCCTAGGGACACAACGTTGGTATTTGCGCAGACAAGGATTTAAACCGATGACCCTCCAGTTGCAGGGCACACTTAAGCACTACGGCACTGCCACTATGGTTTCTCAAATTCACAGAGGGGCTCTGGACTTTGCATATACATTTATAGTAATAAGTATATTATGTCTAATTAGTCTTAAGATGACAAGTGCAGGTACAGTTTACTGTAAATGTGAATAAAATATCCATAATTAGCAAAGTTAACACACTGTGTGGCATTATGTCTGAACTGAGCAAATGACAGTGGTCTTCTGCAGTTATCTTTAGTCTACTTATAGCATTTTCACACTTGCGTTCCCACATACATCAAATTTTCCTTGTGGACAAGAGCAGATTGCTGCACATGTGAAGTAAGGTCTGTAATACAGCACTAGTGTAGGGTGGGGTTCAGTCTTGGCAAGTGACTTTTCTTACTTTTGTGAGCTGGTGGAGAAAATCTAATGACTTCTTCCTTGTGCCAGTACTGACCTTCATTGCAAGTTTCATCCAAATCGGTTCAGTAGTTTTTGCAGGAATTTGTTAACAGACATGCACACACGCACGCCAACAGAGAACAGATTTCCAGATTGATTTTGCTTATAAACTATATTGCTTCTTTTTAAATTATTATTAGGCCAATATTCTATCACATTTTGTTGATTCTAATACATATTGTTTTCCTTTTAAATGAACTGCAGGAGACCAAGCAGTTGATTCATGGAAACGTCTGTTCTAAGAATATCCTTGTTGCGAGGAGGGGGGTTGAACCTGGGACTGCTCCTTTTGTAAAGCTGAGTGATCCAGGAATTGCCCTTAACGTTCTTTCAAGAGAAGGTAGAATTAGAGTTTTTTCATTGGTTTATGTTGCATGCTGCTTTAAGCAATATTTGACTTTATCTTAATAAAAGCACAGGAAACCATAATCAACCCACTTCCCTCGACCAGCTTCCTGTTGTTTTGAGTGAAAGTCTCTCAGTCCAAATATCAAATAATCCCCCTCAAATGTTCCAGGGTGGTAATCTAACACATGTAACTTTAATCAAAAAGGACAAAACGTTTTAGTAAGTTTAGCAAAATAATAAAATATTGTCACAATTGTTTATTGGTGAACTACAGTACTCCTATCTTACAAAAATCCATACAAAATCCGCTGCAGTTTTGCAAAAATATGCACAAAAACGTTTTATTGAAGCACTTGAGTTTTTTTTTCCAAAATTGACTTGTTTCCATTAAGCGCATTTATTATCGCTACTCCAATTTGCGTATATTGATGGTCAGTGAAAATTTGCTATCCCCTCAAAATATCTCAGCACACAGCCATTAATGTCTAAAATGGTGGCAACAAAAGTGAGTACACCCCTATGTAAATTGACTGGGATTGACTCTAAGTTTGGATATTTTGTGTGCCCACCATTGTTTTCCAGCACTAAATTAATTTTCTTGGCCATTGAGCTAACTAGAATTTTACAAGCTACAACTGGAATCCTTTTCCACTCTTCCATCACAGAGCTGGTGGAAGTTAGAGACCATGCACTTCTCTTGGAGGAGGCTCCATAGATGCTCAACAGGGTTTATGTCTTACTTCAAGAGAGTGTATGGTCTCTAACATCCACCAACTCTGTGATGGAGGAGTAGAAAAGGATTCCAGTCGTGGCCTGGGAAGTTCTACTGAGCTCCATGCAAAAGAAAGTTGATAATAATCGTGGTCACACAAAATATCCAAATTTAGAGTAAACCCCTACGGCAGTTTACATAGGGGTGTCCTCACATTAGACATCAGACATTAATGGCTGTGTGGTAAGATATTTTTAGAGTACAGCAAATTTACACTGTTGAACAAGCTGGACACTGACTACTTTACATTGTATCAAAGTGTGATATATCAGTGTGGTCCCATGAAAAGATATATATATATATAAAAATCACTAAAATGCATACGCATATGCGTACATATAGTAAATAAGTAAGAGTATAGTATTGATTTTGTTCATGCAGAACGCGTGGAACGTATCCCATGGATTGCCCCTGAATGCATTGAGAGTGGGGCATTATCGGGGACTGCTGCTGACCAATGGAGCTTTGGAGTCACACTTCTTGAAATCTGCAACAATGGAAATCTTCCAATGAGTTCCTGGACACTCGCAGAGGTTAGCTCGTAGTATTAAAACAGTGTCCCCAGTTCTAACTATTGTGTTTGACTGACATCTGAGTTGTGACTTTTTCAAACAGAAAGAGCGGTTTTACCAGCAGAAAGGCCGTTTAACCGAACCGTCATCAGAGTACCTAGCCAAATTCATCAGAATGTGTTTGACCTATGAATCTGCAGACAGGCCATCATTCAGGACTGTGCTAAGAGAGCTAACAGAAATCATCAAATTAGGTTTATTACATTATTTTATAATTTGTACAATTTGTATAATTATGTACACATTAACATAATCATCTTTTATGAACAGATCCTGATATGCCTCTGAATGAAAACATGCCTGACATGGACCCAACCGTGTTTCACAAACGCTACCTGAAAGAAATTAAGGATCTGGGGGCGGTAAAGCAGAGTTTATGTTTTTTGATTGATGTGTATTTTTCATATTTTTGTTTTGTTTTAGGTAAAAGTTGAAAAGACTCCCAGAGTTGAAAAGACTCTTTTCAATTTTTACAGTTTGGCCAGCTTTATGCACGCTTTCTCCTACGCTCCTGCCTCCTGAAACAGATGTGTGAAGTGTTTGACTTATGTTTTGTTTTTAGGGACATTTTGGAAAAGTTACTCTCTACCTACATGACCCAGCCAATGATGGGACTGGAGAGCTTGTAGCAGTGAAAGCCTTGAAACAAGATGGTGGTCATGTACCAGACGGCTGGAAGAAGGAAATTGAAATTTTGAAATCTCTTAGTCACACAAATATTGTCAAGTACAAGGGACTGTGCACTGAACTAGGTAAAGGTTTTATTTTTGCTTGTAAAATTATCTTAACATTAGTTTAAAAGTCCAAAGTAAATAAAAAATCTGCAATGATATAATAAACCTCTGTTTGTTTTTAATGTATAGGTGGACAAATGGTACAGCTCGTAATGGAGTATGTTCCAATGGGAAGTCTACACAAATATCTTCGTGAGCGTAAACTGGGAATGTCTCAGTGCCTTCTCTTTGCTCAGCAAATCTGTCAGGTGAGCTTTTTGTATCAGAATATGTTATACAGTCAAAGGATGTCTCTTTTAATGGCTGACTGCTGATTTGAAATGCCTTTGCCAACATAAAATAATGTAATAAATATGCAATACACAGCAAGGTGTATATCAGCGAAACGGCCTCAAACCATTATAAGTTTGTAGGACACACTATACACTCATTCAGTGTATAGGTTTGCTAATGAGGTAACTGGCATGATATTGGTCAGATGTGGTCGGGTGGGGGGCATGGGGTATGTACAAGTTACAGGCTGCCAAATATACCTGCGTTCACA
This sequence comes from Hypseleotris bucephala, assembly GCA_036025885.1. Classification (NCBI taxonomy): domain Eukaryota; kingdom Metazoa; phylum Chordata; class Actinopteri; order Gobiiformes; family Eleotridae; genus Hypseleotris; species Hypseleotris bucephala. The sequence goes on along the minus strand of JAVQKG010130863.1, from coordinate 3,173 downwards.
GCTTGAGTCTGCACATGTGAACCACAGTGATTCCATAATATTGCCAAAAGGCCGTTTCACCAATATTATGACAAATAGTGTTCTATTCAGTTTGTTTATCAAGCTCTGTTAATTTAAAGGGGATGGCATACTTACATTCGGAGAGATACATCCATCGAGACCTTGCTGCTCGTAACGTCCTAGTGGAAAATGACAATTTGGTCAAGATTGGAGACTTTGGCTTGTCAAAATACATCCCTGAGGGAAGGGTCTACTACCGTGTCAATGAGGAAGGAGACAGCCCAGTATACTGGTAGGTGCCATCTGCATAGATAGTGAATTTGTACACTGGTAACACGTACTTACTTTATTCTTCTGTTTTGTGTAGGTATGCCATTGAATGCTTAAAAGAGGGCAAATTTTCCTTTCTGTCTGACGTCTGGTCCTTTGGTGTGACCTTATATGAGATACTGACACGGTGTAACTCTCGTCAGAGCCCTCCCAATGTATGTTTCTTTCTCTAGCGTTATATTCTTTTGATAAAATCTTGTGTAAACATTAATAATGAATGGTGTTTTTCATCAGAAATTTTATGAAATAAAAGGGCCTGATCATCCGCAGTTGACTGTGATGGTACTCATCCAAATGTTGGAGAGACGTATACGACTGCCTTGTCCCACAGACTGCCCGGATGAGGTAAAAATATAAAACATTAACAATGATTTAAATTTTTGTTTTGTTTGTAGTTCAAATATTTCCATTTTTTATGTACAACAGGTGAAGAAAATTATGGGTCAGTGCTGGGCCAGCGACCCCTCAGATCGCCCAGAGTTCAGTTCACTCATCGAAAAATTTGAAGCCATTCGTCAAACCTATGACTGGCAATACAATATTAATTTTTCTCAGATTTGCTGATTATTCCTCCTAAATCTTAGACATTTACAGTAAACAGTGTGTTATGTTTTAGACTCCACAACTAATGCTGTTTTTTATATCATTTTAGCGTTTTACAAACGTTCAACAACAATGTACAACAATAATACACTGTTCACTGTATGTATATTAAACCTTATTTTAGTTATTATGTACTTTATCAACTCTTGGTGTGTTTTTCCATACACCTTTATTTTATTGCTTCCATCTTTATTGTTTGTGTAAGCTTTAGGCTGAGATTTGATAGGTTTGGAGTTTTCATAGATCTTGCAATTGTGTTTGTAAAACCATAATAAAAAAACCTTACCTCATTCTCCATAGTTTGTTTCATTCACACATCCCAATCAATATTTATATTCATAATAGCTATATCAAACTTTTGTTGTGGATAAAAGCCTGATGGGTAAAAGTTATCTAACGCAGCACAACTAGATTTTATTTTGTGGGGGAAAAAAGGTTTATTAAAATAGGTTTAAAAAAAACAAAACAGAAATCATTCTCATTTAAATGTCTTTTATGACCCCTGTGGGAACTGTGAAGTCGGCAGCATTTTGACTGTTTTTGTTTGCAGCCCTCACTCCTGATTGGACAGATAAGACACTAGCCCCACCCACCGTGCACTTTACGTCGTTGTCCTGGAGATTGCGTGCTCTCAACGTCCAATCAGGAGCCGCGCCGGGGGCATGTGTGTATTGTTTAAACTGCTCAAATCCGCTGCACTTTGCTCACAGCCTAAACTTCCACACACCAGCGAGTGATGGCGGCCGTCGTGTCTGTAAGCACTGCTTCAAAAGATGAAACTACAGACACCGGGCTCGGGTTTGGATCTCGTCCTCAAAAAGACAATTACGACCATGCGGTGGCTCAGCACGACAAATGGATGTCCAGCACAGACCGTCGCCATCCAGAACTCCAGGCCAAAGAAGAGGACACCACAGCGGGACGTGAGTGTCAACGGAGGGTCGACGAGGACCTGACAGCCCTGAGCCCCGACGAAATAGACAGCCGCTTAGAAAAAACCCACCGGGAGTTTTACAACCGCAGAAAAATCATCATCAAGAATCTCCCATCTGACGTGAGCAACCAGGTAACGCCAAGTTTAAAACCTTATGTTGGATTTTAGGGAAAGTTGGCTAACATTAGCCTAGCTTTACTTTGTCCATCTGGCATGCATTTTATATCCAAGTTAACTAATCAACCCTAGTTATAAAGTAGCCCCAATATGTTCTATAACTGATGGGCATTTGTATTCACAGCGACATTATTATATTTTATATATGTAATAATTTTGGATAGAACTTCGGAAAATGACAGCTGATTTTAAAATTCCTGCCATGGCCTGTACGACTAGCTTGTCTGCTCAGTTGGATTAATGTTTTAGGCTCCAGTACCAATTAATGTCCTTTTAAAACCTTTTCATCCGCCCATGTGTTGTAAAAATGGGGTTTAATTAGTTGTCCGCTTGTCAGTCGTTGGGCCACTGATTGATGATTTTGGAAATGTGCCTGACTCGTGGGGAGCAGTGGGCCTGGGCCAGTACCATTGTGTGCGGGGGGTGGGGGGTGAGAGCAGTGGCAGTTCGAGATTTGAGCCACGTTACAACAAAAGCTGGAAGGCGTGGAGACAAAACATTTCAGAAAATGCTAGACAGCATCACCATTCCGTTTGTGAATGGCTAAAAACAGCACAGAACAATTTCTCCCAACAAAGAGTCACTCACCTCCATCACCCCACAGGTGTATTCACTACTGCCTTAATTGCCAATTGTGTGCTGAAGTACTTGCTTAGAAAACAAATTGCACCGAGCTATAAATAAATTGTCATATAATAACATCTCAGTTCATCTTACTGTTTTTTGGTTAATTTTATTTGCAGGAGGTACATGAGCTGCTGAGCAACTATGACCTGAAGTACTGCTTTGTTGACAAATACAAGGGCACAGGTTGGCATTTTATTATACACATTGTTTGGTATCTTAACTTTTGAGTGCTACAGTTGTGCACAAAGAGATGAGGTTTTTTAATTCTTAGATTTGACATATAGTGCCCTTTGTCGTAAGTGCCAAGGATGAAATGTCATCACTAACATTGTTTGCCCTGTAAACCTTTTATATATCGATAGATATAGAGAGATATAGAGAGATATAGAGAGATATAGAGAGATATAGAGAGATATAGATATAGAGAGATATAGATATAGAGAGATATAGATATAGAGAGATATAGATATAGAGAGATATAGATATAGAGAGATATAGATAT
>JAVQKG010130779.1:0-11228 GCA_036025885.1 Hypseleotris bucephala | reverse complement strand
ACATACATGCGGTGCATGCCTACATACGTATATGTATGCATGCACCGCTCATAATAAACATCAGTAAAGTGTAAAATGTGAGTCTGTTCAGACAATCATAGCACATGCTACATACGTATGTATTATGTGGTATGAGGTCTGAACAGCTCTAGTGAGTGCATCTCTTATTTACGGGCATTATGCAATATACTAAAGAATTTTATCTCTGAGGGCACATGCAATGCATTGTAGAATAGCACTTTATAAGCCGGGTTATATAGCAATCCCACTTCCTAGGGTTCCTAGGGTCAGTGTGTGAGGAGCAGCGGACAGTCTGCTCAGCTGCTCTTCCCTCAGAGCCTTTCAATCTCCCTCTCTCTCGGAGCGCACAGGAGAAATACAATAAAAATGCCTCAAAAGTTCCAATTTGCGGGACAGGCAAGTTTAACAGTGTAGCCCAGTGTAACAACATGGCCTGGGCTGTGTCCCTGGTCTGTGTCCCTGGTCCAGTGAATATTGTCTGCCTCTGTCTCAAAGTCCGCTACTGATAGTAGAGGGATGAAAGGCATATTTCTCTGAATATGTTTATTTAGGGTCTTCATTGTGTGTTTCTGTGCAGGGGGCAGGTGTGGAGAGTAGTTTATAAGTGGGATGTAGATCTCCGCCCCGAAAAAACGCTTTTTAACTGCCCGTACCGCTGTCTGCTGCTGTTTGTCCACGGTTCCTTTAGCCCTCTGTTCCCTGCAGTTAATCCCCAGAGACAGGAGCACATGTGAGACAGGTGATGTTCACTATAGCCCACTCTATCACATGTGCAGCATGGCGGAGGTTAGCCCCCAGAAAACACTCAATCTGCAAGTCATCATAATCATGAGACCGGATCTTATACACATTAGAGTCCCTAATAATTATTTTTTTCTAGTGAACATGCAGAGACCAATCTACCAGTTTTGTCTTGGTGATGTGCCTCGTTACTTTAAACTTACCGCGCTGGCCCCCACACGCTGGAGTTGGCTGGTCAGGCAACAGCACAGACTCCAAAAGGGCCTGATCTGACAGTGAAATAGAATCCCATAAAGAGGAAGAAGAAGTAGGACATGCTACTGAAGGTTTTACACGCACGACTGGCACCATTTGCATCTGGATGTCCTCTGCTGGAGGACTATGGCTGACCTCACTTAGTTCTGTCATAGTAAAATCAACCTGCTCCTCGTCCACTACTGCTGGGCCCCGCCTATGTGAGTTTGTTTGGTCTTTGTTGTAGGGGGTGAGGTGGAGGTGGTAGGGGGGCAAGAGCACTGTTTCATGTTAATTACTCGTTTATTACTACACTATTACCACATTACCAAACTGTAAAGTGCTACCCAAATATTTCCTGAGGTGATATTTGGTAGATACAATGTAGTTAATGGATCATATAAAATAAAGTGTTAGCCCTTTAACTCTATAAATTCTAGAAATGTACAGTTTTTTTTAGGAGAGGGAAACATTGTGTAACTACCATCTAACTACATGACTTTCTATATATTCTTGTGAAAAAACTAATATTTAAAAATCCCACATTTCCTCCTCTCTCCCCGTCCCACAGTGATTCTATGTTTACCTATAAGCCTCCTCTGAGCTGCCTATAAGGGCTGCAGCCCAGGGAATGGAAATTTTGTGCCAACTCACAGGCACATAATGGCAGAACAGGCCCTAATGAGGTCACTTGACACACCCAATCAGAGGTGGGTAGTAATTAGTTACTTTTACTCCTGTAACTTTTTAAATAAATTGTACCCTACTTAGGGGATGGCAGTGGCACAGTGGGTAAGCGCTCGCCCTGCAAAACACTTAACCCACTTTGCTTGTGAATGAATGTTGCCGTGTGATTGGTGTTCAGTGATGGTTGGAGGGGCTGTAGGTGCAAACTGGCAGCCAAGCTTCTGTCAGTGTGCCCCAGGGCAGCTGTGGCTACATAAGTAGTTTACCACCACCAGTTTATGAAGTGAATGAATAATGCAATTGCAAAGCGTCTTTGAGTGGCCAGAAAAGCACTAGGCTATATAAAATCAATGCATTATACTTTTACTTAGTATTTTGTGTCTTTTTTAGTTACTTAGTCTGTCTGATTTAAAAAAAAACAACTACATTATGTTCAAGCCATTTTTTTACCTGTACCATTTTTACCCAATATTAAGTACTTTTTAAATTATTTTGAAGTAACAGTACTTTTACTCGGGTAAAAGTATTAGCTTACTTTACCCACATTTGCACTCAATTCACACTCCCTAAAAAATCAAGGAGGGGTAGAAAACCTATGAAACAGGTTTTCATATCTTAATTATCTTCGTGCCTGAATTTATTAAAAAAGTCCATATTTATTTCCCCACATTTAAAATACCTAAATTACAATACAACAATTAAATTGACAACATCCAGGCCTGACCGGTCTTGAATATAATCAATAAAATAAAAAAAACATTTATAAATTATTTTTGTACAAGCATTTGATAATACTCTTTTTACAATAAAACATAACATCAGAAATTCACATTTATCAACTTATGGCTAAAAGTTGAACCCAAACTTACAATACATTCTAAAATATTTTGTCAGCTCATAATAAAAGAGTATGTATGTTCTAGTATGATATCCCTAAGCCGCCTCATGTCCAGTGTTCCTCACATGTACTGAGTTCCTGATGATATGAGCGAAGGTCTGCTGAGCGTCCTCCTGGTTCTGTCCTCTCTGAGAGCTGTGATGGAGGCCGTACGCAAAGTAGATGACCAGACCTGGACACAAGACAGAAGACAACAACTAGTATCTAAAGGACAATCATTCATTCAAAGCAGACAATACAAGTAAAATTCATATTTTCCCATTTTGGGACTATTGACCAGATGGTCTCTTAACAGGGCATCTTTCACCTGGAGACAATGAAAATGTCCCATCTACATTTTAAAGTGCTCATATTATAACATTTATTTAACCTGCATCATAGACTTGTATGGTAAATTCTAAATATCGAAGGCCATTTTCTCAAAATGTGTTTTGTGAGGTAAACATCTCTAAGTCGCACCTACAAGGACCAGATTTCCCAGTCTTGTTCTTAACAAGATTTTGAAACTTTTTACAGAAGGATTTGCTGATATCTTATTTCTATTGATTTATTGAGGTTTTTAACTCAAAGACTAAACAAGTTATCCAAAATCCCCTGTGTAATTTTTTGTCATCTAATATGTCTACAAGATAAACCAATAATGTCAAACCTGGCTCAATACATCATAGAGATTTTTTTCCTGGAGTGTGCAATTTCAGGTTATTTTTACATGTAAAATGCATAATTCTGTATGAAAACTGGGAATGACAGAAAACTCTCAATACTTTTTTTTCCTTTTACCCTCCGGTTGTGTTCACCTCCCGCCCCTTACTTTAGTGTTCCTGGTCAAAATTGACCGGTCTGTTTTCACTGCTCTTTAATTAGCAAAAAAAAAAAATTTACCACAAAATTTTTATTTAACATTCTTTAGCTGTGAACAATGTCTGAAAGTAGTGTTTAACATGAATTCATAGAATTAGAAAATAACTGCCATGAAAATACAAGTAGGCACTGAAAACGTATTACAAAATGAACATCTAATGGGAAAAATAAATGGAAAACTTAATACCAAACTCAAAATGAAGTTTTGTGTGCGCGCGTGTGAGTGAGTGTGCATGTGAATTCATGGCAGAGTGGGCCTTGCAAACATAGGCATCACATTTGCAGCATCACTGTTTTGTTGTCTCTAGGAGCACAGAGCTCACAGTGCTTCCTTTCCTGCCAATGTCCTTGTTGGGGAGAGTAGCCAGAGCAGCGGAAAGGGCCTGATACATGTAGACTGATTCAATGATCCCTGGTATGGGAAATATATGCCTGGCACCAAAGTAAGAGAAACATCCCCATAGCGTGACACTTGCACCACCATGCTTCACACTTGCCAAGCGTATTTTTCCCATACCAGGGATCATGGATCAGTTTACATTCATCTGAATACTTGAAGAGGTCATGTTGCCTTATGCTGAAGTGGTAAAGCCCGTGAAATGAGTGTTTCAACAAGATAATGGCCCCAAACACACCAGTAAACCAGCTGCATCTTGGTACCAAACCAACAAAACTAAAGTAATGGAGTGGCCAGCTCAATCCACTGACCTTAATCTGATAGAAAACTTGTTATGTGACATCAAAAATGCTGTTTCTGAGGCAAAACCAATAAATGCAGAGGAATTGTGGAATGCTGTCAAAGCATCTTGTTGTGGAATACCTGGTCTCAGGTGCCAGAAGTTGGTTGACTTCACGCAACACAGATTTACAACTCAATATTAGTTTAAAACGACTATAAAAACTATAAATATGAGCTTTATTCAGTTTGTAAACACTCTATTATTTTGAACTTTACTGTATATGGGGACTGTGTGAAGATGATACACTGATTAGTGTCGGAAGGTGTGGTTTACGTGGGGGATAGGCACAAAAGTGTGGGAAAGATATGGGCTCACATAACAGACACCTCTGTGCGAATATTTGATTGTTTCATCAGGAAGTTGGTTCATGTGGGAGGATCCAATGACATTAGCGCAGGAAAGAGATGTGTACCCAAAAAAAGACATTGTTCAGTCTGATATGCGTGAGTGAGTGAGTTGGGGTGGAGTGTATGCAGATGTTTTGTGTCTGATGGATGAATATAGTCTGGATATCCATTCATTTCCTATGGCGGTCACTTTTGACCGGGAACACGACAGATAAAAAAAGACTGAAAATTCAATGAAAAAGGTGATCATCACTTTTATATGTTCAAGTACATAGTGTGGAGGATATCATAAGGCCTTGAGGCAATCAGATGAAAAACACAATATTTATGAGTGTTTTAAGTTGTAAATCGGTCAGATTTGACCCGAACACGACAGGAGGGATGTCAGTAATCTGTAGAAAAAGTTTCAAATTGGTGACTCTAAATTAGATTTTCCTATTCACCTGCAGTGTCTCGCCTTAAACATACAGAAATCATCAGTATCAACATCAGTCGCATTGTTTTCTGTGTATCATTAGGCGTTTGAAAAAGGCCTGTGCAGAAAATTGCTGCATCGTCTATTAAAGCTCAAAGACACCTGTTTGCAAATGTGGGCATCCTTGCTGTATTTTGGCCCACCTTTACCAACTGGTCAAAGTCCTGAAGTATACCATGGTTTGGCACGCTTGGGTGCATTTACTATAAAGGCCTGGACATGGTATGGTTGGAGCAGTGAGAGTATATCCTTAGTCAAGTGGTGTTACTAAATAGAGCACATATTATGGAGTCATGAACACAGCATACACAGGTACAGAAGTTACTCATTTCAACACTGCCTTCATTTACAAGGTGTCATCCTAAGTGGGAAAGCATGTCAGATGTGTGTTTTAGTACAATATATAATACAATTTAAGAAGTGTTCTATCAAGTGGAATGAAAATGGTAAAGAGAGAGAGAGAGAGAGAGAGAGAGAGAGAGAAAAAAAATTATGAGTAAATGAAAAAAAAAAGAGTTTTATCAGTCTAACAGCTATACAAGTCATAGACATGTCCAGGTGAACATTGTTGTTTAGTGTCATATGGGTGATGTTGTAATGCAGTAAAACATCTCATAGCTTAGAGGCACAAAAACAGTTTTTTTTTTCAATTATGTCAGTGTGTACGTACCCACCACCATCCAGACAGAGTAGCTGATCCAGGTCTCTCCTCCCAGCTGCACCATCAGATATATGTTGATGATCACACTCAGGACTGGGATGACAGGGACAAATGGGACCTGAGGAGGAGACAGACCAACTGTAAAGTATACAGTACATGCATCTCATTATCAAAGTGTACTACGGAGTGTGCAACATATGTGCAAGGTGTACTTTTTTATAGCAAGTGACAAAAAAGTCTTCTCTTTTTAAAAACCCCAACGCATATTGCCAATAGCCCTTCCAACAGTGATTTGATTGGTACTTTGTTCTTTGTGCACTACACAACTCAACACAATTCAAAATATCCTCTTCAACCCATGCCTAATCCCCACATGTTTGTCCTATGTTGACTACTGTACCATGAAGGTAGCTTTAGTGTTGTTTTGTGGCTGTCTCCAGATGAGAGCCACGGCCAGGACCACGGACAGCGACAGGACAGTGACCAGTAGAACACTCCAGACCTCTCGAGAGTGGAGGGAGTCCAGGGCTTCAGAGATGAGGACACTCAGGATCACCACTATGAACACTGAGGAGGAGAGCACAAATGAATGAACTCTAGCACGATTCAACCATCTTCCCAGATTAGCTCAATCTTCACAACGTCATATCACAAATTTATTGCCATATCGCCCACCCCTAGACCAAACTATGACTTCTTCTAGTGCGAGCTGTGCCTAGAACTACTGTAAACGACACAGTGTCACTTACTGGACAGACAGGGGAATTACATATTTTCAGTGTGTGTAAATGAGGTGTTCCTCACAGATGAAGATGGTGATGGAGTTGACGTTCTTGGAGGTTCGTGGAGTGGCTCTGTGAGGTGGCATCAACAGACCCATGACAGTGAAGGCCTCTCTTCTGTGGATCAAGTGGTCCTCTTTATATCTGTAAACGTGAAGGAAAATATCAACCTCAGCTAGGGTCAATCTACGTACAATATCTCTGACTACACATTAAATTCTCATCTGTGACTCATAATTATGACTTTAAAACTCATAATTATGACTTCTTGCTGAACTTTTACTTTTTCTTACCTGGCAGAAATAGTCTTCCACAGCAGTGTAAGCGTTTACCTGAGGATGAGGATGCAGACTGCCACCACAGTGTAGGAGAAGATGGTTCCTATAGAGCTCATATCTACAAGAGCCTTCAGGTCAAACAGCAGCACCATGAACGCTGACACACACAAGAAGAAGTTAGATGAGAATAATGAATTATAAAAGTTATTCTAAATGATATCTCCTCACCGGCCACAGCTCCAGACAGCAGCGTGGCTAACACAGGGCTCTGTCTGGAACTCATGTATCTCAGAGGTTTGAAGAGCAGTCCATCTCTGGCCATGGCATACAGCACACGAGGCATGGGGAACATCACTCCTAACAGACTACAACCACAGAACACAATGTCCATTAGTCTAATATCTTCTACAATTTTTACACACTTTACTTCCACATAACTACACTAGGGCTTCATTAAAGAGACACACTTCTTGTCACTATGCATTACTGACCAATTCCAATCAATTTTAGAAAAGATTTTCACACTCCTCAGTGTCCCCTCCTACAGACTCCAAACTCAAGGAGATCAGGCATTTTCTGTCAGAGCCTCTAAACCACACCTGGGCAAAGTGAGGCTCGGGGGCCACATGTGGCCCTTGACCAGTCCATGTCTGGCCCTCAGATGGCTTTGTAAAACAATAGTCAACACATATAAAAAGAATTGTACAGTATCTCATGTTGAGAACATTCAAAAGGCACAATTCACATCTGTCTATTATGTTATTTATTGCAACAAACAGAAAATGCATTAGTCATGTCAGTGAAAGGGCTTAAAACTAGATTTGGGGCGGCAGTGGCACAGTGTTTAAGTGTTCGCCAACCGAAGGGTTGCTGGTTCAAATCCCCACCTGAGCGTATACTATAACTGTGTCCCTGGGCAAGACACTTAACTCGCATTGCCTATGAATGAATATGGCCGTGTGATTGGTGTTTGGTGGTGGTTGGAGGGACTGTAGGCGCAAACTGGCAGCCAGGCTTCGGTCAGTGTGCCCCAGGGCAGCTGTGGCTGTTAAAGTAGTTTATCAGAAAAGCGCTATATAAAATGGATGCATTATTATTATTATTATTATTATTATTAACTGACTGTACAGAAGTACCTGGTGGAGAGAGCACACAGGGAGCCCACAGCCACAGCGTACTTGGCCAGTTCCCAGCCCACATACTCGAAGGCCACCGGGAGAGGGCTGTGCGTGTCCAGCAGGTAATAAGGCATCATCAGAGTCAGAGAGGCAGACACGCCAAAGAATGCCAACAAACTGATCAACAACGAGGCCACTATACCAAGAGGAATGGCCTTCTTAGGGTCCTTCACCTCCTCACCTGCACACAAGACCATGGGAATAGTACAGATTTCTAGGCCCTATGAGTACAGACAATTTATGTGGGCCCCAAATGCACATTTTATCAATATCTCTCAGTCATTTGTTACTCAGTGGTATTGGACAAAATAATACATGTGATTTGTTTACCCTATGTAATATGGAAAATCGTTCTTCAAAATAAAAACTACTGTGAATTTTAAAATAAAACAATATATCCTTCACATTCTTCCTGATAGAGTCTAGTTCTGAAAGAAGGATGTACAGTATCGACCAATCAGAGCTCTCTTATGAAAGCGATTGGTTAAACAGTTCCTTCCCTCGCTCTAAAACTAAAACCCTTATAATACAGCCCACATGTGACCTCAAAGTCTCATTTTTTCTTAAATCATTTTTGTCATGCTATACTAAGAACTAAACAATTATCTTTGCCAAAATACAAGGAATAAGAAATCAGGTAGTGCTGCTTTGAAGTTGATGTACAGGTTGTCTCATGTATACAGGGATATGAGAAAACAGATTTCTCTAAGTGCTAAACACTCTATTCCCTATGCTGCCTTAACTTAGATATTGGTCATAACCAGTATACTCCAGTGCATGTAAAGCAACTGTATATCATGTACCTGTTGTAGCAATGCAGTCAAATCCCACAAATGCATAGAAACATGTAGCAGCTCCAGCCACAGTCCCCTCAAATCCAAACGGGAAGAACCCTCCAGATCCAAACGACTGGTCAGTGGTGTTCTGAGCTAATGTCAGGTTTCTGGACAAGAGAGGATACTTAAATATTAAACAGTACATTCAAGTCAGTCAAGAATATCTGACATACAGTAACTCAGGGTAGGGGTGGACGATGTGGTAATAATAATAATAAATAAAAAAATGTGATATGAAGTTATGAAGATTGAGATATTTTGAGAAGATTGTTAAATGGTGATACAGCAGAGTAATTTATGCTGTGCGCTTCACTGTCATTTTTACAGTAACAAATGTATATGTAAAAAGGAAAATAAATAGTATTAAGTATTACGATGATCCCTGAATTGGATGTACTATAAGTTTATAGTCTTTGTGTAAGGCAGAAAATTCAAGGTCAAATCGAAATTGTGATTGTATTTTTATTAAGCAATTTATTGCACCAAGTTTTGCTACATAATACATAGGATCAATCCGTTTTCAGAAAGGACCATGTATAGCTCAACATAATTCCTCAAACATGCCCGAATGAAACAAAACACCACTTTGGGTATGTATTTAGGTGAAGCAACTTTAGAACATTGTTAAAAGCTCAGAAATGTTGATTTAGCAGAATATAGTACCTTTAAAAATGTATGCTAATGACACAATTCAGCACACTATAAATATGGTTACAGCCAGTGCCATTTTAGCCTGCGTCTTCCCCATCTTTTCATAGCAATAGATGATGTTTTGGTCTTCTACCTGAGTGCAGTTGAGTTGATGGCTCTCTTGGTCAGTCTCCAGTTGTTGAGGTCTCCTTTAATACAGCCTGACATCATGATAAACAACAGCACGGCCACGTTCACTCCAGTGAAGACAGAGCTCAAGATGGCTGACTCCTTCACTCCATACGCCAGAACACCTGAGAAACAAGAGGAGAATATTAAAGGTATTAGGAAGGATCTTTACTAAATGGATCTTTTAAATATTCTTTATGCCCAGACAGGTTTTTCAACTTTGTGTCTGTATAAATTATAACCACTTCTTTTAGTTGGATTATGTACAGTCACAGGCAGCAAAAAGACAGTTTGGTCCAGGCAAGGGTCATAGTTTGGACACCCCTGGTCTAAACCAACATGACCACACCATTACTTTTACACATTTACCATTCAAAAGAGCCTGTGTACCATCCATGACGCCTCTCCCACAGTTTGAGAAACACTGATAGCATAGTGAAATCATCGTGATTTACTGCATTGTGTACCTGCCACTAACATGATGAGGGCTGCAGCGAAGAAGTCTGGATATGGGGCCAGTCCTGGAGAGTCCATAGGAGTGTGTTTGTGTAGAGTCTGTCCCATCACATTATCAATCAGGTCATCAAATGTACCAGTCCAGGCTTTAGCCACACCAGAGGCACCTGAGGGGACATACTTTAGCATGAACACCGTTTATATTGCAATTAATGTGATACTTTTAAAATCAAACTAATACATTTGCAAGAAGTGAACTACAGAGAGATATTTGTCAGCATACTTTTAGGTACAGTGGGGATGGAGAGTTTGGGCACTCCAGGTAAAAAGCCCAGAAATCTCAAAGAACTGGAAGACTTTTGTAAGGAAGAATGGGTGAGGATACCTCAAACAAGAATTGAAAGACTCTGGCTTATCTGGCAACAAAAAGCGTTTACAAGCTGTGATACTTGCCAAAGGGGGCAGTACAAGGTATTAACTCTGCAGGGTGCCCAAACTTTTGCAGTCCTTTCAATCCCCGCTGTAGAATGCAATGAAAACTTTTAACTTATGAGGCTGAAATCTATGCAAAGTTTAAAAGCAACCCTCAATGATAATGGTTTTGGAAAACTTGCGTTGTTTTGTGCAAAGTTACAACGTAGCAGTTTAGTAGTGTTTGCTTGATTTTTTGCGCTCAGTTGAGTGTGTTGTATCAGAAGTGGCTATTGTTGGATATTAAGATAAACAGAGAAAAAGTAATCTGTTAGTCAGTGTCCACCATCCGCATTACAAAATTAGGTGACCAAAATTCTGTGACTTAACAAATAGGGGCAAACCGCTACCACTGGTTCTGTCTTAAAGAAACAGGTGCCTAATAATGAGTAATTGAGTCCAATGGGAGCTCCACAAAACAGCTTGTTTTAGATAAATATTATGTGTTTGATGTGGCAAAATGTTGCAAAACTGGTAACCTAAATGTATCCAAGATACACTCTGAAATTTGCCCAAAAAAAAAGCATGATATAGGACATTTAAAAGTGTAGTCTGTAACTTTCCTAAAATATGAAAAAGTTCAAAATAAATGTAAAGTAGGGTGTCTGTAATCAGGTTACACCAGGGGAGGGGCTAAAAGGAAACTCAAATATGATTGGTCAAAGTAGTTCCCCACCAACTGTAAATTGATGTTGTAGAGGCCAGGGGAAGGACTAAAGTGAAATTTTAAACAGATTACCTAC
>JAVQKG010130655.1:0-20316 GCA_036025885.1 Hypseleotris bucephala | reverse complement strand
GGAAACCGGAGTGCCCGGAGGAAACCTACGCAGACACGGGGAGAACATGCAAACTCCACACAGAAGGGCCCCGACTGCCCGGTCCAGGAATCGAACTCGGGACCCTCTTGCTGTGAGGTAAGAGTGCTAACCACTGCGCCAGTTGGGCCCTGTCCTCCTCTTCCTCCGTCACAGCGCTGTGCACTCACTCACCTTCTTACTTACCACCACCTCCCCTCACTGATCCATTCATTGATATTAGACGCCAGTCCCCTTTGCCTCCATCCATCTCTGCCGCCTTTTTATTCATACTTAATACAGGAGCCGTCTAGCTTCCTGACGCTTTTCCTTTATTATTCCAGTGCATCTGAGCTTCATTTGAATGTTGATTTGTGAGGAGTACCTCGAATAAATAAGTACATGTAATTCTAAGTAAATCAAGTAAATTATAGGTATAAATACAGTAAGTCAAGTGTAGGTTAGTATGACAGATGCACCACACATAAATGACACGTTTTCAGATATGTAACTTAGCAATTTCCAAACTCAATAAAGCTATGACATTTTAGCATATTGCAGTGTACTATTTCTTGATTATACCATTTTTCTTTGACTTTCTGACTGAAAACTTTTAAGAACCAATAAATTATGAGGAAAAAGTGTAAAGTGTAATACTACAAAAAGCTTTAAGATGATGCTGTTCAGTGTGTTTTAACAAGTCTAGGTACAAACTTGAGTGAATACAAATGCCATCAACTGCACATGGTCTGTTGCCTGTGAGCTTTAGCCTTGACGTTTATTGCTGAGGAGTGTACAGGTTGTCTTGTTTCCCAGGAGGATACACTGCCACTTTTGTTCTTGTTAGAGACGCCAGATCACTCACCAAACACAATGGCTGACTGAAAGACAGCCATGCTGCAACTGTCTACAGTTACAGGCCTGGCTGTGAAAGTAAACCGGACAGGACTATCTGGATTAAGACATGGTTTAGATGTTGTTCTCATTTTTATTTAAGAGAGCGCTACAATACAGTAGTGAACTCCAGCGAGTACATTTCTTAGGATAATCATGTTCCATCTTTCCAAGCACTCTTATTCAATCTATAGAACATATGAAATGCTACATTCTATACAACATATATTTATATTCGCTCACAGTTATTGTAAAAGTAAAGAGTGGCAATGCTGCCTGCAGTAATAGCAGTAACTGTCCTTCTGTTTTGAAAGTCTGCATGAATGTTTTGTAAGCAGCAAGACCTCATGTTGAAATCACTATTTCTTCTCTATGAGAGGAATTGTGATAGTTTTCTTGGAGACTGCATCTAATTAAAATATTCTTGACTAACACAATTAAACAAAACAACACAGTATTAAGGCTGTAGAGGATGTTTCCTTTATCCTTCTCCTGGATTCTATGGCAACAAATCTGAGTGGGATGCTGCAGCACTATTATTATTATTGGCCAAAGACTGAGATATCCCACATTTGATGGACTGATGTCCAGGGGAGGGACTAAAGTAAAATAATTATCAATAATCATGACAGATCACCTACTTTACAGGGTCAGATAGTCACTTTTAAGCAGCAACACATTTTTAGAAAACTATGGCTTTAAACTCGACTTTCCAAACCACTAACTCAAACCAGAACTTCTCCATTCCTTCACATCTTGCTCTATGCTTGTGATCCTGCTCTATCGTATTCTCGCCACTCCATTGTCTCAGCCCATTAGGCAGACACAAATCCGTTTGGAGACTGAGCCTTAGCATGGGTCCCACTGCAGCCAGGAGGGAGCTCTAATGAGGGTAGGCTGTGGGTTGTGTCCAGAGGAAATCCATTTAAACCAGACCCTCTCCTCCCCTGCAGCCAGGCCACGTGCACTTAATGAATAATACTGTCCTCCAACACACAAGCAGCTGAACTACCCCCAACCTTTCACTATCACCTCCTCTAACATCAATGTGTCCTGCCCTGCAATAAAATACAAACATAAATTTCCTCATAATGTAGCTATCTATGAGAAGGGGGCGGTGGGAGTGAAGTGAAAGATTCATACATCTCTTTAAGACTTATCACTCATGGGGCTGGGGGGTTACAAATTCAGACGCCTGCTTAGTACTGTAAACTGACCATGTTCAGTTTACAGTACTAAGCATGAGTAGGACTACTGTAAACTGAACATGGTCAAATGTAGATGTTTTTGTTCATTTATGAGGTAAAATAAGCATTAAACAGAGAATTTGACTACATTTCAATTTCTTACAGTTGATTAATTTTAGCTTAGCACAGTATGTATGGAATCAGACTGGAGACAAACTAGAGAGTGTACAGACAGAAGAAAGCAGCTAATGCCTGGTTCACACTGGTTTTAAATTTGTCTGAAGATTTTCAAAACCTGAGAGACCCCACATATGGCGATAAAAAATAATGGATATGGATCATGAAATCCTACAATCCTACAATCTGTGGTGTGCGGCCACACCTCAAACGCAACACACCACACACAAACAGATTTAACTCACAAACATTTCCAGGTCAGACGGGAAATCTCGAGATCAAAAGTGACTTCAGTGAAAACAAATATGGCAGGTGTAGTTTGTGGACTCTTTCTAACACAAAAAAAAAAAAGGCGTAGTGATCTACCCCCACCCTTTTACTCTCACCTCCTCTAACATCAATGTGCCTTGCCCTGAAATAAACTTCTTCCAAGCAGAGCAGGGCAAGAATCGGCACAATTATCTTGCCGTATAAACCAGGCTTTTGTCAAGAAAAGCCAGACGGACAAAGTTGTGTTAAGAAGATTAATGTTAGATTAAGGTTAAGGTTATACTGTAAATTGAAATTTTTCCTCTATATTTGACCCATACCTTAATGCCTGTCGGATCTTGGTCAGGACATACCTAGCTGGAGGATTAACAACATGTTGGGTACATGTTTACACAGGTTCACAATATATTTGTTATACAGTACACTAAAATAATGTCTACATGTGACCATAAGGACATGTACAGTGGAGTAGGTTTTCTGTCCAGTTTAAATAGCAGAGGACAGGTACTTGATGCTTTAATGAGACACAACAGAGAGAAGAGCAGCTGAGACGCTGCTGGCCCCACTCTGTCAGCTCGGCTCACGTCTGCACCAGACCCACGACCTGTTGACACCAGCGGGTCACAGACACACTACTCACATTGACTCAGGAGGACTACGACGTGTGTGCACTTACAGGCTCTGTGCAGCAACACAAGTGCATTTTCTATGAAAAGTTCCCAACATCAAGATGCTTTTGTGGAAAGTGTCCCGGGCTCAGATCCCAGGCCGACACTGATAAAGCAGCAGCAGATTGCTTTATCCCATTAGACAAGGCCTTGTGAACAGGCAGCGACTCAGCTCTGTATTCTGACTCAATCTCCAGCTGATCCTGCCCTTGGCATCAGCACACCCCAGTTTACTCTGTCTGTCAGAGCACCCACAATTAATGCTGCTGCACCGAGGAGCACGCAATCACTCCAAAAATATCAACACAATCATTACAATGGTTTTTCAGATATGATGTGAAAGTTTGGGTCCTGCCTTTCCATCCTGTCTTTATATACCAATATCTTTTAACTGGCCGTGCCATGCCATATAAATGTAGCTCATTAAACATTATAAACTACAGAGGTGTAAATTTGACACAGCTGCAGCTGATGAGCCTACCTTGGCAGCCATGATCATGGAGGAGCCCCCACGGACGCCCAGGATAGGGATGTGAGTCTGAGCTGAGATGAAGTCTAGGATCTGAGCGATGGCCTCCTGGTCCGTATCATCTCCAAACACTACGCCCTGCAGCCAGTGCTCCGTCATCAGGTCGCAGATGCTTTTGATGATACTTTTGGGGTCCGTCTCATTCATGGTGAGCACCTCTACGTTGGGAGCCAGGTGGAGGAAGTCCTCCTTCTCCCGAGCCCCGGCCAGCGCCACCTCACTGGAGTTGCCCACGAGAACCACAGCAATGCTGAGGCCGCGCAGGATGTTGGGCAGAGCCAAGTGGTGTGGCGGAGGCTGGGGAATGGGAATGTAGTGGGCGCCGCCGCCACCTCCTCCGCCCTTCTCTCTGCGGGATGCGCAGGCCGGGGGCAGCTGCAGAAGGAGCAGCAGCAGGAGCAGCGAGAGGTGGAGGGAGGCGCGAGGGCAGCACTGGGCCCATGGTGGCCCAGGAGGGTGCTTCTGGATGGCCAAACGGTTCGAGGATAAGGCCCCGTTTTGACTGTCAGGGGGGGAGGGGTTGGGGCTGTCGCAGACAGGCATGGTGGAGCAGTGGGAGAGTAGTACCTGCACACACAAACACAGGCAGAGGCAGGTTAACATAGGCTCATTCAACATTGATTGAGTAAAGTGAATTGCCAAGAGGCTACATGCATCTTACTGTATGAATCAGTGCATATCAATGTCAGCTACAGAAATGGGCCAATAAAGGAGGGAATGAAAAATGAGAGGGAAACAATGACTAAATGCAACCAAACCTAGGAAGAGGAATGAGAGGGGAGGTCACACTTGACACACATGAATAGTGCATTAACACATCTGCTGTAACATGGTATGATGGCGTACAGTTTACATACAGTCCCACGTGGATCAATAATTCATGAACGTTCGCAGGCAGCAATATGGCTATATATTATGAAAGATATAAACTCTCCCTGTAGATCAGGGGCTGGCGCACTGACTGGAAAAAGGAAGGAGAAGGTCTCTACAGAGAGAATGAGAAACTGAGAAACCCAAACGGCAGCAGCAGAAGAGAGGGCAGTATGCCAACGCTGACTGATAAACTGTTGGAGAGAGATGAGTGGCACAGACGAGCTGACGGCCGATCAAATTGATTACATGACTGACAGCGAAGGTGCTCAGAATAACATCCTAGGCTTTGATACTTCTTCTAAACCACTACTCTCTTAGCTTAGCACTCACAGCCCTTTCACACTGTCCATCCTGTAACAACATGAAGCAGAGCTGTATGTTTATGTGAAGAGTGGGTGGGTGCACGTCCTCTTGAGCTTAATAGCATATAGTCCATATAGTCCGTAGGTGTTCACTTGGTGGGAATGGAGCTTCTGTGGGTGGAGATAGCCAGGAGAGTGGGGGTGAAGCTGCACATAAACTTACATTGTGTTTTTTATGATAAAACCAGTCAGAAGATGAACAAAACAGCTCTTAAGACAATATGTACGCATGACAGCTAATACGTAACGATAATTCAGTGTCTAAGAGAAATCGGGATGCAGATTGAGGAGGGATAAAAGCATGTGCGCTGCAGAGATGACAGAAAAACTTCTTTAGGGAAAACTAATTGCTGGAGGTTCGTCAGCACTAATTACAGGGCCTTGTGTTAATAGTCAATTGCATAGTGCTTTCCAGGAAAAGGATGGAGATGTAGGAGGGATAAGGAGGATAAGAGAAGGGTACAAAAAGAGAGGAGGTGGAGGAGGAGAGAAATAAAACACAGACATTAACCATGACAACCCGGTCTGCAACATCACACGTATCTATGGCGACGCAGTAAAGTATTCATTTATTGTCAGGTTAATTTGTGTTTTCATTCCAGTTATCCTTTATTGCATATACTGTATTCAATTTTAGAAAGAATTTAGAAAATGTCAGCACTAACCATGGCTTGCAATGTACAATGCACCTGGCTGGCGTTAGTGTCTTGAGCAGCTAAAAAATGTCTGCTATTATTTTGCAATTGTAAACACAATATTGTTAATTAAGATTTTTGTTATGTTTATTAAATGTGAAATACCATGAATGCCTTATTACATAAAAATAACAATTAAAAAATGTTAAATTGTTTGTTGAGCTCAAATAGATGTTGGTGTGGAAATCACAACTATTCTAAGGGCCACAAAAATGCCCCATAAGTTTAACATACAAGCACGTAATATAATTTTTCCATTCACAGGCACTATTGGGGGAAAAAAGAGACAGATATTATGGCAGTGTATTTTTCCATACGTCTGATTTGCTGAAATGTGACAATAGCTACATTTCTCAGGAGAATAGGTTGAGGACAGTGTTGTAAAAAAAAAAAGAAAAGAATGACATGAAAGATGTAAGTCCAGGACACAGAGGAGAGCGAGCGCTGCCCTCTTTGAATCTGGACTGTGGCAGCACTCTGTTTCTATGGCAACAATTAAAATAGGCCTACATTCACACGTAGAGATGGACATGAGATGTACTCACGGAGCAATAAGCATTGATCAAGTAAATGCTGTGACTTGGTGCACAGTAGCACTCCTTGTATCTTCCCCAACGACTCGTCTCTTAAGCGCATTAGCATAGAGATCCCTGACATATTTACCACATGAACACACACACTTCATCCATGCTCCCTATTCACACCATACAGCGTACACACACACACCCTGGAGCAAAAGATAACAGCACACTGCTTAACTCCAATCATCATTTGGAAACATTCAAATGGTATATCTCATAAAGCAGGACAAAAGGCCAGTCCTAAAGTGAAGGTTATGACACTCAATGACCCCATTCCTCCGTCAGCAGCCTTCACATCTTACCCACCATTTGCTCCATTAGCCACACCAGCGCACACAGCATCCGTATCAGTTACACATGAGTGGGCCGCTGATCGCCTCTACCCGTCCGCAAGACCACTGTCCAAACTACTGCTTAGCTTTCTTAACAGTAAAATAAACAAATGTTTATACAATATGTAAGAAGAATGGCTTGATTGATGGAAGTTCTGATGTTTTTTTTTCAGCAAATGTACAGAACCTTTCAACTCATTTGGCTCTAAACTCTAAAGCAAAAGAGGTTGAAACTGAGAGCATTTTACTTACTATATATGCTCCATTGTAAATGTTTTCACCTGGATTTGAAGAAATATTATTGCTAGTTTAATCTCTACAAATCAGTATTGCAATATATTTAATTTCTTCAGCACTGAACTAAAAAACTATAAACCAATGCATGATTGCACCCAAAATGTTTTAACTTTATTTGACTAAAGTTTTTTTAAGTGTACGTTACTACTGCAACAAAGTGTCAGGCAATTAAGAAGAAACACACTGTTTCAGGTAGTTACCTGCCCACAGGTTTAAGTGGGCCCTAATGGACGATAAACGGTGGAACAGCTATTAATGAACGTCAGGACCAAATACTGTAGTAGTGAAAAGTTGACGGAGCAGGCGATATGAGGCATGACGCACCCAATATGGCCCCTGTAATTGGCTGTGCACTTCTTTTATTTTTATTATTTCTGTCGGCCATAAATCACAGCGTGGGACCAGCTGGATCTGAATTATGGGGATTATAGGATCTGAACGTGAGTATGTGTCAAACAGGAAGCCAAAAACATGGAGACAGCACATGACATCACATTATGTATCCAGACAGTAACTAATAAGTGATACAAACAAACTGAATCTTCACTGAAAATGTTTAAAATATGTGACCGAACAGTCCTTGGTTGCGATCAGAACACATTCTACTCCCACAGTACACAGTCCTTGCAGGACAGAAGGCATTACCGCTGAGAATGGTTTGTTCGCTTGTGGGCACTGTAAATGTGTATGTGTGTTTGATGAATTCGCTTTGAAAGGTTGTGAACAGTGCTCGCTTGCTCTCCCTAATGCGTTTTTAGAACTGACATTTATGTTTTTTCTTTGCTCAAATGAAAGCCAAAAGAAAAAGGTAACCATATAAGGCTAATCTCTTGCAACAAGATGGCTCTGATTGAGAATCGATTCAACGGACTGCCTTTACAGATATAAAAACATTTTTTAGTCTGTGGTCGCATCTGTAGACGGAGGAGAGGCCCTCTGCCCCAGGGATGCGACCGGCCACAACACAGGTCAGTGCGCAGCATACTGATGAGTGCAGGAATCGGGTGGATGGTGAGGCACTGCCAAAGCCGAGATACATAGTGTTATGAGAAGAAAGCAGTATAAATGGTGGGCTAATGTGTGAAGTCATTATGAGGTGCTCTTATAAATAATGATGAGGTCTATCTGTGCCGCCTGCTGTGGAGGTGGAAGGTGCTGAGTGTGTGTTTGGACCTGGGCTGTACCAAATGTTCACAAACTGCCACTCACCAACCTGCCTCTGTAGGAGAAACAATACCAGCGCCAGAGTTTACCATGAGGCTTACCATCTAACTCTGAGTACATGACTATTGCAACTGTTGCATAAGCAGGCATATATTGTTTTCTTTGTTAATCACTATTGATGTTAATGTTAACAAAGGGCATAGACAATCAGCCAAGGGAAGATCCTCTTCCCTTTGTGTATTTTTAATATGTGGGATGCATTTATTAAAATCCACCAAAGCCTAGTAGGTTTTGCTTGTTCAGTAATTATGCTTGACTATACTAAATTAGTCAAACTCTTTGGTGGACTCCATGTTTAAATTCCATTTGAGATGTTGGTGGAAAAGGATAAACGGGGAAGAAGTCTTACAATTAATTAGGAATTCATTGTGCTGTGGGTGTTTTTGACGGTATTTTGCGGTTTTTGCTTTGTCTGTTATCAAAACAACTCAAGACGTATTGGTTAGAAGTTGATTATTTAGAAATTTAGTTAGTTCTAGTTTTGTCCTGTGCCAGTGTTACGGTCTGCTTTAACTGTTGCATTAACTCTAAAGATTGGCCATTAAGGACCCCTCAATCTCCATGTTATGATTTTGTCTCTCAGAACAACACGCTCAATTCTCCCACTTATCTTTCTGGTGCGCTCACACTCTCTGCGCTCATTATGTGCCAAGTGTCAGGTTTGTCAATGGTGTTATTTGCATGGAAACTGGAGGACAAAGGCAACTGGCAATTTTTCACATTTATTGCCTGGCTTGATATTTAGGAGGACAGAAGGAGGTAGTACTGGAGGAGTCTGTGTCTGTATCTCTTTGGATGACTTCAAACACTTTATGGGGCATGTACATTATCTTAAGTGCTAAGCCAGCCGTGCGGCGCAGGCTTCATTTCTCCTTTTAATTGAAATGAAAATGTCACGATGAGACAATATCAGCCGAGATATAAGAGGAAGAGAAAGATAGAATGTGTATTTAAAATAGCTTCAATGTACATTAACCCCCCACCTCACCCCCCCAAAAATATAAGTACATGCTCAGAATTTTAAGCCCCCATCCCTAACAGGGAAACCTGCATTTTTTTATTCTTAAAACCTGGAAGAAATCAAACTCAAGCATAGGGAGTACATGCACACAGTTGTTTCGAAGCCAAGACTATCCAGGTTGTGTTGTAGTTGTTGGTTTTAAAAACAGGCTTTGGCACACATTGCATGTGCTTTGTGTTTGGCGGCAGCTCTCTCAGGAGGCTGCAGTACGGGCCTGACCCAGAACATGTGCTAACAGCTGATGAAAGAAAACGTTACCTGGACAACCTCTTTGACCACACAGCGGTACACAAACACGGGGGCGCTGATCACATGTTCTTCACCTGTGGCTCTGTAGAGGAGCATGAGCACACTAACCAGGGTTCTTTTAGCTGCTAAAATGTTCTATATATTGTAAATGTGTGAGAATTGGTGATGATTTCACACACAGATGTTTGTCCTATATGGGATAATTACAGCCGGAGTGCAGCACAGAGGGGTACAGACACTTCCTGTGCAGGGCTATCATTACGCCTCTGCACACAACATTTTCTGCTTTATTTATAAGTCAAGTGGCTGCCTCCATGATGAACATGAAGAGTCTGTTTGAGCCATCTTCCTCAGTGGGGAGACAGACAGTGTGCTGCACTTTGGTGTAGATCGGAATAATATGTGAAGTTTTAAAAGTGAGTCTTTTTCTCTCAGCTGTGCTACCACAAAACAACTCATCCTCATCAATACTATACACAGGTCTATATTTTATTTTTCATCTTCACGCTGAAAGAACAAACTACACTCTAGGCTTCATCTGGAACAAACTATTGATTAATTTAAATAATTTATCTCTTCTTTTCACAAGTTTGTTTTAGCATAAGATATTGTTGATTATTCTTATTTATACCTATATTCACATGGTACAAATAAACTGTATACAGTATATAGTGACTTCAACAGAAAGATGTTTGCAAAGTCATGCCAGGATAACAATAGGCTAATCTCATATAAAATCATGAATTATTAATTGTGCCATAGATGCTTGTCTTTTATTGATATTAGGCGAGGGATTTCAAAATATTTACTGGCTCAAAGCCCCCACCCTACAGACAAATAATGTTGAATTAAGCAATTATACAGCTGTATATCAAGTGACTTATCTTGATAAATAATACAATTCTGATCAGCATAAATGTGGCCCTCAGCCAACATTTAGTTACCGTACAAAAATATGTAGTATAGGCATTTTTAATGTTGACCACAATACCTCACAAAGATTAAAGACTGACTGGGCTGAAGGGCTGTCTATGAGAAACACATCACTTTTTATCTGTAGCTCATATACACCATTATTCAATGGGCTGCAGACTTCAGTATGCAGTATTAGTGATCTGTGTCCAGCTCTTTTGATTTTAATTATTAGCTCTTAGTGAGTAAGCACAGCTCAGACACAAGCTGCCCATGTTGTGGGCAGATGTCCCTGGCAGCGTCTGGACCATCCATGGACGCTCCCACAGGACACAGCCCAAAGGAAGAGCCATTGCTGCCAGAGCCCCACACTCACTTGGCTAAATGACTGTGCAGACAAGTCACCATGACAAGTGTTTCTTTCCCCAAATGTGGCAGCTGTTGAGTGGAGTGAAGAGCCAGTGGCAGTTTGATGGTGCGCTGGTGCTGCAGCCCAGAGTCAGACATGAAGATAATAGTTGTACCAGTCTCAGGTCTCTGTTGTCAGGGCCATGTGTCTACTGGACAGGGGCATGATCAAATGCTTGTGCATATGGACACTTCAGAACATGTGAGCCTGACAAATGTATTTGACAACACTCAGAGAGATAAGCACTTGGGCAGGATGTCTCACAGGGACACGTTTCTATTTACACCTACGCCACCGCACACAGGAGATGCTTAATCTTCCTGATGATTTGCAGCTTTGGCGCTAAAATCCCTCTGTCACTCTCTCTTTTCTCTCCTCCATCCTGACTTCCCGTCTGCCTCTCACTTTCATTCGTCCTCATATTATTGACTTGGCCTGTCCCTCTGTAACTCTTGGGCTTCAATCCGGGACATCATAGTGAAAGGTCTTTACATGACATATTTATTTGAGGCACATATTGCTCTGTCTGTTAAAAGTAATGCATGCGATAGAGGGAGAGTGTAGCACGGAGTGACCCCACTGCCAATAAGCACAGTGTAATCACTTTAAATGTGTTTTATTGTCAGCTTTT
Source organism: Hypseleotris bucephala (assembly GCA_036025885.1). NCBI lineage: Eukaryota > Metazoa > Chordata > Actinopteri > Gobiiformes > Eleotridae > Hypseleotris > Hypseleotris bucephala. The sequence continues at coordinate 9,008 of JAVQKG010130655.1, read as the reverse complement.
CACAGATTAGACCCACAATAATCTGTCCTCCTCCATCCATCTCATTCCAAGCTGTTATTTTTGGCACAGAGGTCTGCCTTTTTGGATTAGTAGGTGTGCAAGTATTTGTTAGGCTGGGCCACTGTGCACGTTTGTACTACTAAAACCACACGGTTCTCTGGCTGGCGAGCCGCGGTACTCAGTATGCAGAAAAATGGTGTAATCTCAAGTGGATGTTGTGAGGGATGAGACTTCAGAAAGCAGCTAGCAGCATCCAGTGTGTTCACATTCTGACTCTTCATGTGGAAATCAGCATCTCTTGAGTATGGTTGGATACATCCAAACTACCAGCCCTGAAATGTTCTTAAGCGAGAACATGGTCTAATCCGCTACTGTACTGTGTTTACCATGACTGTTGCTAAAATACACAAATTGGTTACCCAACAAAAAGGGAAAAATAAATAAACCTAAATAAATAATACATTTAAATTGCCATTTTATACACAAAAACAGTGCTGCGCCAGTCTTTGCTAGAGATCTGGTTTAAATAATCTCAAACGACACACAGTCGGCAGAGACACAAGACAGCTATGATCTCACTCCTCCCCAAGGCTCAATATTGACTGATGACTTTCATTTTCACCTATTAATTTTGTTACTAATTTTACACGTTTCAATTATTTCTAGGTATTGCTGCATGGAAGCGTCAGTGATTAAAGGTAATGAAAGATAGATGTTGCTGCAGTTGGAATAAATTTTAGTTGGGGTTGTTAAAGGCGATATACTGTATCTAGGAGGAGGTTTTGGGGTGTGTTTTTCGCATGATCATCACTATTTTCCTGCAGACGTAAGGCTGTCATCACTGTCTCTGCAGCCATCTTCTGAAGCCCGTGTGCCAAGACCGTGTGCTGCGGGATGATGATGAGACTCCCAACAGGGATAATGACAGCTAAGAGTGTCTCTCCAGCGGATGTCCCCCGGATTTAATCCCACACAACACTCAGAGCCTGAGAGCAGAGCACACCCCGGAATAAAAGCAGGGCTACTGCACAGACACATATACAGCACGTCGAGGCAGCTCTGTGCAGTGTGTAAGCTCTACAGCATGATCAGGACCAGAGTCACACACTGTGTGTGGTACCAGACCAAAGACAGAAGAGAACAGAGGGCGGGCTCAAACAAGCCCAATTAATCCTACACAACCCTATATTATTTAATCCATCAGAGTCTAAAACAACCTCTACACACAACAACATCATACTTTTTTGAGAAAAAAGTACCAAAACACTTAAGTAATACTTGAGCAATGTGTGTGAGATTAGCCTATTCTGTTTTCCTAAAAGACCGAAACAACAGACAAATACAAATATCCTGCCAGTGCGGCCTTTCCATTCTCTCGGGTACAGGATAACAGCTGGAATTTAGTATAAAGACTAAATACTCAGAAAGTTTACACAATATGTATCCAGGACCACAAACAGTTTTAATCATGTATCATTGCGTTCCTATACAGAAACGTATACAGTACATTTATCAAATAAATATAAAAGAAACAACACTGAAAGTACAGCATAATGGTGCTATACTCATTAGAATAAGTAGCTCATCATTACAATCTATTACACCCAATTACTCAATCTTAAGTAGAATAATCTGGATAATTACACTGTAAATGAGATCAGAGTGAATTCACTTGGATAGCAAATACACGTCTATCAATGTGGTTTAATATGCAAACACACCTAAGTTTACTGACAGTATCTGCAAACTGTTTACCTCTGAATATTCATGCGTGCAAATCTATCCAAATGGTGGCAGTGGATCCCGGGAGCACGTGTAAAAGAAGTTCTGACTCGGGTCAGGAGACCTCTTGAGCTGATCTGTGCCAGTTGCCATGACGACCTGGAGGACTCCATTTGCTGCACCACAGTCAGCAGAGTGAAGTGCTCCAGTACCTTCAATTAGCAAGCCATTATCATTCATGAGTTTGTTTGTGCAAAGCTGGAAGATTGAATTCCTGTTAGTCCTTCCTGCCTGCACCCGCTTGCTGATGTAACGTAAAGGGAAGCAGAGGCGGCAGCTAAAGCGGCTCAACTACTCCAGCTCGACTGCGCGCTCCATTGGGCTAATTTAGACTCCACGGAGGCTGACTGCATCCCGTATCTCTGTACCACCTTGTCAGCTGTACTTGCAAGAGACGCAAAGGTCATAAATTAGAAAAAAGGCATCTTCAAGGAGACATGCAGTTAAGTTCAACATGGTAATAGTTTTAAGAGTAGCATTTAAGTCAAACTGGTTGCATATTACCTATTCATAGATCTGGCTTGTATTTATTACTTTTGACCTGGAATCACAGAGATCCCATTCTCTGCTCACTTTGCAGCATGAACCTTCATGAGTAGCAATATGTAATTTTTTCACATTATTGTTTCCTTAACAAAACTGGTCCACTAACATTGACTGAATATTTAGTTTGAAATGTGAACAGTACAACTAAACTCCTCCCACGTTTGGTCCGAACCTTTTGTGCAGGAGTGACAAAGAGGCCTCAATCCAAACCAACTGCTGAAAACGTATCCATTTTTGGGCTGAACGAACTGACATGGATGGGGTAAAAGAGCAGAGCGTAAACAGGGAAATCTTAATTACCAGTAAAACAGCCCCAGTCCTTTCAGTCTAATCGATGCATCGATCATCACATGCATAGCTTTGTTTACAAGTTATAGTCCACTAGCAAAAAGGGCAGTGAAAGCGTTCCAAACTAAAAGAAAAAACTAAAGTCCACTTTTGATCCAGACCAAACAAGCAATTTATCTGGTGTGAAGACACATTAACAAAATGGCACACAACAAAGTCATATACACGTCACAAGCTACGAAAAATGTTCACTTTATGTCATAAGAAACCAAAACAACCAAAAGACATGCAAGCCACTCGCAGAATATGCATAATAATTTTCATCTTTAACTGGACTAAGACAATAATTTAATGTACAAGACCTGCATGTAAACACACTGTTAGATCTGTTTGATACTGTACAGCCATCTAAGTCCCCAAAACAACTTCTTTCAAAAGTGTATGGTGAGCCGTGAACAGGGCCCAGTGGCCTAGTGGTGGTGCATTTGTCCCCCTGGCTATTGTGTGTGATATAATTTGACCCTATGGCACCAGACCCTCTGTGTTGAGTTATTATATTTATGCAACCACTAAGCTTCTCAACTATTTCACATAATGCTGTCAACCTTCAGTGACGGTGGATGGCCAAGGCCTGTTCTTAATTTCTGTTGTCAATTTGAAGACAGAGCGATGGGGAGAGGAAGAGTCAGTGGAGGAGAGGAAGTCAGGCCCTGTATATTAGATTCAGTGGCAGCGTAGTACAACTCATAATCAGGGCCGGCTGATTCACAGTTTTAATTAAAAAGTAGCCTTATAGCGCTGGTGGTAACATGTTGATTTATGATGCCCCGCCACAGCCTCCCATCCACCACAAGGAGCAGGTCCAGCTTCAGAGTATAGGGGAGGGGCTAGCCGAGTGCCAGCGCTGGTGGAGCATCAGAAGGCTCTTTATTCACTGTAGGCAAAGCTCCGCAGTAGATATGACCATGACAAAAAGAATCCAGTTGACCAAATGACTGGCAATTTACCACCAACAACAAGCTTAGTCATGGTGAATAAGAATGGCATTGCATAAGCCAGTAGTGTGCATTAGTGGATCTATATGATGATACATGACTGAAAAAGGAGAAAAGATACCATAAGGAAATATCAATGGAGGAAAAGCAAGATGGATATGTCCTGGTATAGATATTGGCTCTGGAATAAAAGAACTCTTGGAAAATAGCCAGAGCTGCAAAAGTGTGGCCGATGGCTTATGGAATTTGCTTTGGTCTGACAGTAATGTTAAGTTCATGTCAGCCCCTTCGTTTAAATCAAGCACATAACAGAAAGGCTTGAGAGAAGGGTTTTAATTAAAAACTCAAAGTGAGAGAGGGAGCGAGTGGAGATAAATGAGAAAAAGAAGCACGGGGAGCATCACAGAAGACGAATCTGAGGGACAGACAGAGGAGAGATTACCGCAGGCAGATAAGCACGCAAAGTACAAGTCCATTCTGCTCCAAGTTCTTGTATGATTGTCTGTGAGTGCTTCTCTGCAGTCTCTTAACACCTTATTCTCAATGCTGAAGCCTGTCCTGTTCCATTCACTACAGCCTACGGTCTTTCAAACATTTGGTTCACTGGCAGAGCACAAATGCAGAGCAGCGTGCACAATGACCCCATCCTGTAGCAACAATGTGCAGAAAAGAGTCATTTGAATCATTTATGCACACATGAAATGATCCGTTTATGTTTTAACCACAAAGGACCGCAGTGGTAAATTATGTACCAGCATTTGGTCTTTCAACCTTAAAACTATATCCACATGGCTACCTCTATTATGCAACCCATCTGTCATATGAGACGCACACAAACATGGGGTAAGATAGAAGTGGGCCAAACGTAACAAATCAGAAGTTGCTGTAAAAATCGCATTGAATGTGCATTGAACGCAGGCAAGTAGATACAACAACTTTCAACATTGTAGTAATGACATAATATGCACATTATGCAGTGTATCCTTTGTAATATTGTAAATATAGAATAAAAAGACCCACCAATGGACAAATTATATGACAAATTAATGAATGAACTGAAATGTTCAGTAAGGTCAGAAATGGGCCATAAAGGATAAAAACAGCAAAGAAAAGGTACTAGTTTATTTCTAGTAAAATCTTTGAGTCCAGACGGCACTATCTTTACTAATGGAAGATAGGGACAAAGCCTTTTTGGAGTTCTGCACTATTCTAGCTTCATGGGCATTCACCATAACATTAATGTAATAGTTCTTAGTAAAATGGTTATTGTTATGGTAATTATGTATGTTGGGTGTTATGACATATTAACTTTGAATCCCCTCCAGTGATTTTCTCAGTGTTTTCTCATCATGCTTATCCATGTGTAACACTGGTAGTACTATCAACAAAGTGCGGCTCTCTGTAAAGGTTTGAGGTAAAGGTTATACTCTTATGCACCTGGGTCCTATATTAATATGCACTGTAGGCATCCTATAGAGCAGTCGCCTGGAACACTGCGAGGCCAATTGCTTCTCTACCCTCCACTGACTGCTATAATATAGTTAAGTGTACATTTAATGGGGCGTCTCAGTGACCCAGCCAACCAACGTGCACATCAAAGCCTGCGTTTGCTCCCCCTCTCTATGTCCTATATATCTGTAAAATCGGAAAACAAAATGTGTGGCTTTTAAAGTAAACCATACCCCTATAAGTTAAAACTGAACCCTTGAATGAAAATACTGCAGATGCTGGGGATATCAATTACTATTTTTCACTATTTTTTTACGAATTTCACCATCCAAACAAATGCTGCATACCAACGTCTTTTTCGCTCACAAAAAAACTCCATATCAGGACAAACCATGAAAAGTACAGTTTCAGATCACCACAAAAAATTACTTGGCTCTTGGTAGACAAGCAACACAAACTGAATCTATTGCAATATGAGAACACTCCACCTCATGATTGCGGGCCATCATCAAGTGTGACATAAAAGGCAGAAAGCTGAGAGAGATCCATAATAAATCCATAAATACATGTATGAAATCTCGTTGAAACGCAGCAGACTTTTTCCCACATCGAGCGGACGGCACTTTGATCATTTTCGATAGCATTCTCAAACTGGCGCTGAATTTCTGAAATCAATGTGAGAGGCAAAACGGCCCATTGACGGAACACATACAAGAGGCTTAATGGGTGCGGGATGATCGCTGCATCGTCGGGTACATCCAGTTGAATTTGTCGTTTAGTTTTGTATCTGTCCGCAGGACTTTAACAGCATCTTTGACAAGACTGGGGCCTCTGTCTCTCTCCCCCCTCCGGTCTCTTCCTCACCGCACAGCCCAGGCCCCACACATCACACATTTTGACAGTCCATGGATGAAGTCCCTGAGGGAGGCATTAGCTCCCCATTGGGACCTCTACTGCTAAACTCCTGGAGGCCATTTTTCCTTAACACAAGCCAATCAATAACTTTTAATATAGTCTGGTGGAAAAGTGAGTGAGAAGCTGCGGGTCAGAGGGAGGATGAGTTAGAGGCATAGGATGGACCAAACCCTGGCCAATGCGGTGACATTTGGACAGTCAGGAAGATGGGATGTTTTGTGAAAGAGCATTCTCAGGGCTGGTTGAGGGTCAGCGCCTGTGCTTGACCGTTTCACCTTTCCCGCAGCACACAAAAACGCTTTCAGGCCTCTTTTCAGGCATTTGGCTGATGTTATCCGATCTGATTCACGAGGGTGACTTGCCCCTGGAAGAGTGCGGTGTTAGGCTGAGTAATCCTTTTTCCACATAGACTAAAAGGCCATTTCCACTGGAGTGGTACAGTATGGGTCGGGTCAGTGATATTCCATTATCAAAGTTTCCTTCACCAAACTCTTCAATCCGTAATCTACACACTGCAGCACTGGGCAATAGGCATTACATACATTAGCAAAAGTATAAGATGTACATGTTTACTACAAGGATTTAAAGCATTTTATTTATGTCTACATTGTCATTGTGTCCTTGAGCAAGGTACTTAAACCATATTTTCCTGCTCGAATTATTATTACATTGAATTTACCACAAGCACAATTTGCATCCTTAAAAAAGTGTATTTAAAGTAGCACCTCTATGAATTTCAAGTTCAGAAATCTCTCTATAATCTAAGGACAGTTACACACAGCGTAGTATAAAAGCAAGTAACCATACTGCTTTAGGGCCAGCTATTCAATTTTCTACAATACGTTTGGGGTTTAGAACAGCCATTTATAAAACCATACAGCTTAACTTTATCATTCAGCTAGAATCTTCTCTGGCTCAAAACACAAGCATATTACATGAGATGTGGTGTGTCCGTAAGGCACATGTACAAGTGTTTGCTGCTGATTGAGAGTGCGTAGAATATGCTGACCTGTGGCGTATGCAGCGAAACAAATCACTCACCCGCTTTAACAACACCACCCTAGCTTTAGGAGAGGCCCCACAACAAGTCAGCTGAAGCCTACACACAAACACAGGCACACACATACACATACATACACACAATGACACACACACAAAGACACACAAGCCCGCGGTCTTTTCACCTGCTCCCACTGCACAGATGTGAACGTTTATGTGAGGATTTTACACACTACATTACGCTGCCTCATAAAGTCTCACTCATAAAGACACAAGTGCAACAGAAATTAATGAGAACATAAAGATTATGCATACTCTGACACATCAAATCACAACCGCCATTGAGAAATAACATATGTTAAAATTTACAGTGCGTGTGCTGTGCTTTAAACTGAAGGTATGGGCTTCATCTGTTTAGCGCTTAAAAGCTTTGGCCAATCACATACTTTCATTCAGGATTGTTTGGGCTACATGGCTTGTCAACATTTAATTACTGGCTGGCAAAATGACAGAAATTGTCACACATCATAGTGCTGGGTAAGTCTGCTTAGTGCTTACACAGCAAAACATAAAAAAACATAAAATTAATGCACAGATAAAGGTTTAATCTATCGAAAATCAAAGTCAAATTTTGAACAATGTTATTTTTTTTACATTGTTGTGAAGGATGGGTTTGGCATAAGGGTTGATAATTTGTTGTGGCTCATAAAAGGACTCTTTACCGTCCCATTAATACTGGTCTGATAGTACGGGCTGCATGGCCAAACTGGGTAAAAGGTGGCAAATAAATATACTGTGAAGGGTTAGGTTTTGCATCATGAAAAAAACAACTTGTGTAGCCCTGAAAGGCTGTACAATGTACAAGTTGACATTTTATCTCTGGGGAAGTCTCCAGTCCATCAACCATCAATTAAAAAGCAGCTGTTGGATGAATTTTGTCAATCAACTAATCAAGTGATCATTTTGGCGCTCAGTGCGTCTTGGAGCCAAGATCCTGCGACAACGTGCCAGAAAACAACAGATGCCACCGGGGCGAACGTTGGAAGTGCAGCGCTCAGCTAATGCCAGGTGACTTATGTTCCCCACTCTGCTGCTGGAGATGGGGATGAGTGAAGCCGTATTGATCAAAGGCCTCGCAACCCAATCAATGGCACTGCACACATAGGTCCTGGCCATGTTTTCAGGCCGGGCTAAAGCATGTGATCTCGAAATCCAATTAGAGGAGATCCTTATGAGATAAGGTACCAATGGGGACTTACAATCTGTGTGTAAGATAGTAATATGGCCAACATAGTTTATAGAAAATAATAGAAAAGAATAAAATACTTTTATAAAAATTACCATGTAGAAATGGGCTACAGAGCCTTTGGGGCTTTCAGTTAATGAAATATGGTCACATGGTGCTACTGTATGCATTTGTTGTATAACTGATGACAAAACAGCATTTGAGAAACATACTGGAAGCACATCAGATACAAAAAAACTGTTGCTTAGTCAATTTACTGGTTTTACGATATTGATAAGGGATATATCTCTAATAGGAACAATAATTATAACAATAGACTGCTGTGTTGCAGTAATATCACTGCATTTTATTAGTGATGTAGAGCACTCACTGTAAGTCAATGATAACTTTTTAAATTAAATTAAATTTTAGTTAAAAGCTGTACAACCAGAGCAATTAGAAGCTGGTAATAGATGCATGCAATAGGTAACTTAGTAACAGTAACTTCATGTGTACTTTTATGTAGCTTGATGGTTCTCTGTGAACTGTTTTCAAAATGATTCACTGAGTCAACCCCAGACAAGAACAGTTGAAAAGATGAGAAGATATCATATATGGAGGAAAACAATCTCCCTCATTATATCGGCGGAACGCAATGCGTTCGGCGATATTATGGTTTCATGTCCGCGGACGCGGACCGCAGATTGGCCGTGTGACCGCGATAACTCAAAAACGAAATGCCCGATCACTTTGAAACTTTGCAGATACGTAGACCCTATAAGGACGCCGAACTGTATCGATTTGGGTAC
>JAVQKG010130547.1:0-13950 GCA_036025885.1 Hypseleotris bucephala | reverse complement strand
ATAAAATATAATAAACCAACCACACAACTATCTCCAGCTTTGATTTTGTGCAACAGTAGCTTACAGAATGTCGGTTCAACTTAAAATAAATATTTTGATAAGACAGTTACGTAGTGTCTTTATAGACCAATTTTGTCACGGGTCAGAATTTAAAATGCTTTAGCTCCCTCTGCTGGCAGAAACGGTCACTTACAAGAGGTTGGTGAGGCTGCACCACATCCATGGGCTGCACTCAAGATGGCATGATAGTCGATCTATCTTCTGTATTTATTTTAAATTGTGAATTTGACCTAGTTAAAATGTAAAACCACAACTTTAAATTATTATGATAATTTTCAAATACTCTGTATGTCTGTATTTCTTTTTATTGTAGGGTTTATCCAGATTATGTTTGTAAATGTTGTGTAAGCCAACAACTAAAAAACTAACTAGACTGTCAATAGAAAGAGACAGTTATTACGGATGGGAACAAAACACAAAAGTGGCATGTATAGTATATGACATAAGTGGAAATTGTATTATATAACCGAAAATCATCATCAGTCTCAATAGTTTAAGCATATATTACAATTGTAACATATTACAAGCTAAAATAAACTGCTCTGGTCACAAAGCGGCCTTGTATGAAGTAATTGTGTCCCTAAGTGAGTGCTGAAGTGCTGCTCTCTGTGGGGTGTTGCTTATGTCAAAGCCCTCTCACCACAGCCACATTAGAGCCCTCACCTGATTACTCTTTACAGAACCCTGCTTGTGAGCCATTCAGACGCATCAAATATTCAAGCCTGGAGTTTCCGTTTCACGCACACAGAGAGGGCGGGTCAGGACTGCAAAGATAGTACACACTGACCACAGCACACGGGACAGACAGGCAGAAAAGAAGAAGGAATAATCCAAGAAAATAGATTGAGATTAGGATTTAATCACAAAGAAACTGTAATCTGGGAAGGAGATATATGAGCGGGCATGGAGGAAGAAAGCGTGGCACCAGAAGACAACAGCCAGAGGTAAGACAAGGAGAGGATGTTTATGTCATGTGCTCTGTTTGTAACTGTAGAGGTCGGGTCTAACTAATCAGCTGAAGGTCTATTGGCTGATAACCTTGTAGTTGTGCATTTAGCAGGACATGTTTTTCCTAATCCTGAGTTTTTTCTCTTGAACTTAAGTGAGACTTTGAACCACACTGAAGAAGAGCCGTGTTGTGAGGAGCCTGAGAAGGAGGAAGCAAGTCCCAATAATCAACAAAGTACTGACAATAACGAAGAGGTAGATCAAAACCAGGTAAGATTTACTGTATTGCTATGATGAAAAAGAACAAATGCCCCCTTTCAAGGTTTCTAAGTTAATAAACAAGTCTGGACTTGCCTTGGCATTTTTTTATTCACAAATTGCAATATTTATTGAAAGTTATTAATTTATTGTCAGATTTTTTTGGTGCAATTGTTTTTTAACCAATGAAAGAAGTCAAATTCTCTTTAAGGCCCCTAGTCCCCTTGTACGTTATGTAGATTGGTGAGCTCCTGAGAAGGTCTGCACCTCAGGATAACAGATTAGTCAAACATGCTTTTGACATAGAAATAACATTATATCATATAGAAAGAAAATATGTGTGAATTGATACATTCCCTTACATTCCCTGTTACAAAACTGCGTGTAAAATAAATCTGATAAAATGCACTGCTTTTTGCTTTTGTCTTTTGGTTGTTGTGAGTGGGTGAATGATGAGGAGCAGTCAGTTAGTGATGCAACACAACAGGAGATCCAAAACTCACCGAGCGACAGTGAAGGCCTCCCACCATCTGACCCCCCCAAAGAGGAACAGGTGACACCCCCGCCACAGCCATACCGCTCCCCTAAACAACAGAGTGAGTGACTTACCCCATACTCAATAAAATCTAAATGGATAAAAGAAATTTGACTTAACTGCACAGTAATAATATGGTAATCGAGTAGTAATAAACAGGTAATATAGTATTTACAGTTAATAATCAAGCAATCTTAATTATAAAGGTATTCTATATTATATTATTCTAAATACATTGCATAACATACAAGGGTATATAGGGAAAACTTGGTAAATTATCATACTCACTACATTTTACATATACTACATATTTTTACTTCCTGTTTTTACCCCCACATTCTACAACCCATTACGCCTAGGTTAGATTACGTACTAAACACTGAAATGATTGCTAACTTAATTGAGTGTAGTAGAATCTTGCTAAACCATGTCAAATAACATGAGCTTTGTGGTGTATGTCTTGAAAGGTCGTCCATCGGAGCCATGCTGGTATTGTCTGCGGTCTCTGGACTCACAGTATCGGCCTCAGATTCCTAAACAGGTGCTAACAATAAACAAACTACCACTCAGCTGTTGAACAATTGCTGCTAATGACGTACTAAAGGGAAAAACGTATAAATAATTAGTCACTCAGCAAAAGTTTACAGTATGTAAGAAGATATTTTACAGTACAAAAATATTGGCCACACATTGAGGGCTAAGGTTTTTCAGTGAACAAAAAGAGCAACTTTAATGCACTGCAATGGCATTCAGTGGAGCCAGTGATAGAAGTTTGTAGTGAGATTTTTTTAGTTTTAGTTTAGTTTAAAGTGAATATATGTAGCCTATTTTTTAAATTCTTATTTGTATTAAATTTAAAAGAATAATTTTATGGGACTACTTTTTCTTAAACATGTGGCATGTTTATTAAGCATAATGTACTTCTACAAAATGGACTTTGTTTCTTCTACATACCCTCACTTTGCTGTTTGTAAACTAATAAAACTGATTAAATATTTAAATATATCAATGTATATTTTTACAATTTTTGTCTTTTCTTTTTTTGACACACTATTTCCCAAAAAAAATTCCCCAGGAAGAAACAGATCCTTCGTCTACAGCGCCCTCTGGTGGACAGCAGCGGGTGATGTACCAGACAGACCCTAGGCCTCACTTTGGAGTAGCCTGGTCGTCCCACGCGCCGGGTCACGCTCTGTGGGATAGTGAGGGGCCCTGCTGGGGACAGAGGAACCAGGAAGTGCCCAACCCCACACACACCTGCCCCCACTGCCATTTGGGGCTTCCAGCTGACACACTACGCTGGCATGAGGTTGGCATTGTCACAAACGTAAATATAGAAACATAACACAGTGCATAAGATTGTGTTTACTCTGTTGTCTTTCCTCTGCACAGGCCAAGTGTCTGCTGTTTGAAGAGCTGAGGTCCTCAAAGAAATAAACAACAACAAGCCTCATAGTATTATGTTTTATAACTTTTCCTTTTGAGATCGTAATAAACATAGCATTTCTGTGTTCTTGGATCAAGTGGCAAATAAAGCTTATATCTGTCTATTAAAAATAGATGTATAAAATATTGTCATAAAAGCATGACCTTTCTCTGTAAAGTTGTACACTGTTTTTACAGTCTAAAAGATCCAAAGAGCTTTATCAGTCATAACTGATAACATACTAAACATACTCTAAATACACCTAAACATACATCTACCTAAACATACTAAACATAATCTGCCCAAAAAACAAAAACATTAAAAATGTATTTAAAAAACAGGTAAAGATTCCTGTAGTTGATCGAGATCTAGTTTAAACGACATTAAGTGCCCAAAGAATGATGTTAGCTAACTACCTGAATACAGTGAATGAGCATATGAATGACTGAATGGCATATTGCAATATGACAATGCCAGAATTCATCGGGCTCAAATTATGAGTGGTTCAGGGAGCATGAGACATAATTTTCACACATAGATTGGCCCCCACTTAATCCAGACATTAACCCCATTGAGAATCTTTGGGATGTGTTGGAGAAGGCTTTAGGCAGTGGTCTGACTCTCCCATCACGATACATTGGAATTAATATATTACTCCCCAAAGCGTGAGTGTTTTTCGTGGGAGCCGGGCAGTGGATAAAGATGTTTAAATGTAATCTTTGTAAAGTGTCGCGGTTTTGGACTGGGTATTTTCTGTTTCATCAGTTTTTAACTTTAACCTGAATTAGTATTTATCTTGTTTTAGGTTGTGTCCCATAAAGTTAATTCAGAGGTGCCCCTCTGGTCTCTGGTGAAAAGTTAACCGAGTAGCACAGCATTAAAACCTACACAGTGCTGTTTGATGTCTCACCATTGAATTAGATAGCTAGACCTTTAGTAGTCAGTCTCACTATCAGTGCCATTCGTCTTGGCTAACCAACAACTGCAAGCAACATAGAAAATGTAGTATGACATGCCTCTACTGCAGTTTTTCTCAGAGATGTGGGGGGTGGTGAGAGTGGATGTGTGGAGTCACTGACCTAGTTTCATTGTAGGGTCACATCAGAGGCAGTGCACGTGTGTTTAGGCATGGGATTTAAGGTCAAATAAATACAATAACAATAAGACTAGAAAGAACTAATTAACTTAGGCCTATAGAATTAATTGCTGGATGTTTCAAAACACAACCAAAGCGATAATGCCCCATTATTAGTCCAAATTATTCCAAAGTCAATAGTCATTTTGTGATGTTGAGTGAGTGATGAGTCCGTGCTTTAGCGTTATCGATCCTATTAACCTCACCATCCTCCGCCATGTTATTGGTGGTCAAAAGTCATGCCTTGTCACGTAACTGCATAATGCATTAGGTGCACGCAGAGAGCCAATGGGCGGCTCGTCAGCTGACCGCTATTTGAATATTGATGCTCCCCCCAGTCCCTGCTCCCGCGAGCGCTACACCGCCGGTTGTTGGTTGTTCTTCTGTTATTGTTGGGGGTGCACCCTCTGAGACGAAATGTCGTCGCTTTTAAAACCGTTTTCGTGCAAAGCACCGCGAGAGAGCGGTGCTCAACGCAATGAAGCAGCCGAGCATCACCCTTTTCATCAGCCTCCATCTCAGCTGCTGGCTGCTGCTACCGGCCTGGGCTCTCTGCCGCTCTATCAGCGCTCGTACGCGGCTAGGAGAAACCTGGCGGCCGCTGCAGTCGGTGGGAGGAAAATCACACACCCAGGAAAGGCCATCATGGCAGGTAGGAGAACATTATCTTCACATTGTAGGCTATTACTTTCCCGTTGGATTTATAGCTTTATGTGGAGCCTGCGCAGGATAATCTCTGTCTGTGGCCCATACGGGTATCAGTGTGGAAGTGGGTCAAATACACGCACTACGCCAGCAGCATGGGTAGTGTAGTGACATGCGCCTTCACTTCATACCTTCATTTAACCTATATTCAAAGGTTAAATGTTTCAAGGTGGTTTTGTCGCCTTCTGACATTGCTATGTAAGAAGATTACAAGCTACCTCTAACTATAACAGACCATGGCACACCCCCATAGCGTTATCCAGTGGCCTACTAGCCAGCACAAAATTCACCTCATAACACAGTTCAGTAATGTACTACATTCTACATGCCTGCCCTTAATTACAGGATAATAGACAATAAATTGCTCAATAACTTGATATACACAGAGACTCTGGTTTGAGAAACTAGAAGAGCTTGCTACCAATAAAATAAATAATCAGACGAATAATTGTGCTGTGTATGTCCTTTCAGGTGGCATTGCAGGGGCAATAGAAATCTGCATCACTTTCCCCACAGAGTACGTGAAAACCCAGCTGCAGCTGGATGAGAGAGCCAACCCTCCGCGCTACAGAGGCATTGGTAGGTCACACAAGAGGAGGTTAGAGCACCATATACGTTTACAGTTTGATTAATATCTATATGTGTATTCAGGTGACTGTGTGAAGCTAACAGTGCAGGACCATGGGCTTAGAGGGCTGTATCGAGGTCTCAGCTCTTTGCTTTATGGATCAATACCTAAGTCTGCAGTGAGGTAACTATCCCAATATGCTATCTCTTTAAATCTGAGCTTATTATCAGATAATGTACACAAATTCAATTAGTCATAAATATAGTAGTTTGTATATAATCTAAACATGTTACAGTACAAAATAATTTGAAAACCATTATTTATTTTTGACCAACAGATTTGGGACGTTTGAGATACTTAGTAACCCTATGCGTGACCCGACTGGGCGTTTAGACAATACTCGAAGTCTTGTGTGTGGTTTAGGAGCAGGGATCGCAGAGGCCATTGTGGTGGTGTGTCCGATGGAGACACTTAAGGTCAGTAAATTTCCATTTTATTTCTACAATTATTTAAAGAAAACATTGCTAAATTGTGATTGTTGTGTTTTCAGGTAAAGTTAATCCATGACCAGTGTTCGCTTAGACCTCGATACCGAGGCTTCTTTCATGGAGTCAGTGAAATCATCAGAGAACAAGGTGAATGTGCTGCAGACGATGACATGATCCTAACTCAGTCTGTCTTTGAAATACTAATGTTTATGGCTCTTCTTCAGGTGTAAGAGGGATATATCAAGGACTAACGGCTACAGTGCTCAAACAAGGAACCAATCAGGCGATACGATTTTATGTGATGACTTCTTTGCGCAATTGGTACAACGGTATAAACTCCTTTTTCATTTTAATAGTGACAGTACAGTTCATGCTCACATTATCTTTGTAATCACATTTTAATGTAAACGTTAGGTGATGATCCCAGAAAAGAAATGCACCCAATAGTCACTGCCATGTTTGGAGCCACAGCAGGAGCAGCAAGTGTCTTTGGTAACACTCCTCTCGATGTAGTGAAGACGAGAATGCAGGTAATGTGTTTTGGTATTTTTAAAATATTTTTTAAGCATTTGATTACAGCGTTTTATACATTAATAACCTCTTTGTAGGGTTTGGAGGCCCACCGGTACAAAAACACATTTGACTGCGCCTTCCAAATCATGAAGCATGAAGGACCACAGGCGTAAGTACTAGTCTATCTCGTAATGCTACTTGACTGCTGCGTTTAAACCACTTAACTCATATTGGTTTACTCTATAGTTTCTACAAGGGGACAGTACCACGCCTGGGTCGTGTGTGCTTGGATGTGGCTATAGTCTTTGTCATCTATGAAGAGGTCTTCAAACTACTCAACAATGTTTGGAAGACGCAGTAGAGAAAGCACGCAGCGAGGGAAGCACAAGCCAGTGCCTCAAACAACTCAACACCTCTACGGCTGCCCAAAAGGGACAAAAGACAAAATTTAATGTGTCAAAGAAGCATCAAGAACTCACCACAGTGTCAAGTGGATTGTATTGCTTGTTGCATACAGCCAATGAAGTATTCCCCAGAAGTGGCTATACAAAAAGGAATGACTATTGTACTTTAAAGTGAAAGTACAGTTTATCAGCAGTTGCATAGATATCTACAGTAGTAGTGGATACATAACATGCAGTTGGCCAAACGATTTGGAAAGGTATTTTCAACCAAAGGATAATATGTGTTGAAGAGAAAAGGTAAATTCAACCGGGTTAGTAAAAAAGGTTAGATTTCTGACTGTTGAGAACCTTTAGGAGTGACGTACTAAAACCATAAATATGTTAAGACAAGTATAACTTGATTCCTACCGTGGCTAACCCTGCTAAATCTTTTGAACAATCCTCTCTCACAGTACTACTGTACATCAGCACTTGTGCAGAAGCATTCACAGTATCTCTGTGCTGTGTTTGCAATGGCATTAGATGCTCTTCTTTGTACATTTTGTGGCTGCTACTGATGCTGCATGAGTTTCAATGTGGCACCTTTACTGTTACACACCGACTGTTTCATAGCTTTTGCAGACTGTCCTGAAGTCAGCACATCATCTATACAAGCACTAACCAGTAATTGACAATGTGTAAAAGTTTTTATCTACGCATTACTTGCTGATTTAGGTTATGTTTTTTAGACTATATTGGAGCACATGGTAGCAAAACAAATGGAAGATACTTTGGAAACCGGCCTTTATAACTATGGGTTATATTAATTTAATCACATACAACATTCATGTGATAGTAAAATTACAGATCATTTGTACGTATTTTAAGCCATATTTTACAAATAATTAATGTTAAGTAGTGAATCACAATTTAAGTTTACCTCAGACTAAATGTCAAATATGCATTCTTTGTTTTTGTTTACTACTGAACATTTATACTACATCTCCTTGATGTTTTTTTTCAACTGCTGCTTTTATAAATGTGTGAGGTGTTGGGTGGACAGTTTGTACATCCACAATAAAGATTAGTTGCAGAATATACTATATGCCAACATGCCAAAATAATTACATTAAAATCATCATTCATGTGCTTTTATGATTTATTTAAACACTTTTGGTAGATGAATAATTTAAAAAGGAAAACCCCAAAAGTACAATTCAGGCAGTTGCAATAGACTGTTAGAAAGTTGACACTTGGTTTCTTTACAGAAAAGTCAGGCTGACACTTTGCTGACACAGGACAGAGTAGATTAAAGGCTGAAGAAGGTGGTGCGGGCTGCAGGCTTTAGCTCCCACCTGTTTACCGACGCAAGACACTCATTCATCTAGAAAGGTTTACGGTGACCCGGGTCAATGATGCCCTTGTATTAGATGTTCAGTGACATACATTATATTCTTAATGTATATTTCAATATTACATTAATTAGGTTCTTGTCATTTAACTGTACTTTACAGTTTTTTGAACCTGCACAATTTCCAATTGTAAACATCATGATTATGGTCCACACTAAATGCTCTTGTGATAGTGTTCAGCATTTGGTTCATTTACTGTGCTAAACATAGTGCTCAGTCATCCATCTAGGCTGTATGCCAATATAGAGAGCAATAGCACCAGGAATGAGATTGCTCATTTGTTTCAACTGGTCTCCACTCAGAAAAATCAAGATGTGGCTACCTCCTCCATCTGAAAAAAAAGCAGAAGGTAAAGATGCAATACATTTGAAAGGACTTAAAACGGGACTGTTTTGTATCTCACTTACATTCTCAGACATTTGTCTTTACCACCACTGGCCACTCTTTGCCCATCAGGGCTCCAGTCTACCGCATAAACCTAAATTCAAACATACCAATATACAATATAAATATAATTAGACAATCCAAATGCTTGACGTATATACCTGATATCTCACCTCATCAGCATGGCCAGGCAGATCCATGTTAAGTTTTCCTGTTTTAACATCCCAGACTTTAAGTGTACTGTCACTGCTGCCACTGACGAGCAGCCTGCTGTCTGCAGACCAAGCCACTTGATACACAGATCCTACATGGCCTCGCAAAGACATTAGATATCTGCAGGAACAAAAACACAAACCCATGCATCAGGGTCACAGTCCCATCTGCTGGAGAAAAGTGGTATTACAGATCCCAAAACTTCTTACTTTCCAGTATGTCCATCCCAGATTTTGATAGACTTATCAAATGAAGCAGAGGCTATGAGTCTAGTGTCAGGAGAGAAAAGAACTTCATTGATGAGAGCACTGTGGCCAGTCATACGGGCCAGAGGCTTTTTGTCCTCCGCAGGGTTCCATATGAAGAGGGTAAAATCATCTGAACCAGACACTAGTCGCTCTGAAGTATTACCCTACAGAGGCATAAATTAGGATGAAAGTCAGTGCAATAGTAGGTCACAACACTTTTCGAATACTGCACACAATACAACAATACATACCCTGACTTTGTTATATCTTTCAAGGGCTTTCTCCTTCAGCTCCTCCACTAGAAAATGCCAAACACCATTGTCAACCAAAACAATTAAAGACACAATTACATAAAAATGCCCCTAAATTTACACACACACTGTCTTTATACAACCATTATAAAGGATTACTCACAAGAGCCCTTCAGGTCTTGAGGGTTGACTGTAGCTGTTGCAGGTTCAAAAGCGCCGGTCCGAAGAACATAGTCTGTGCTGAGCGCCAAAGTGTTCACCCAATGGGCGTGACCCTGTAGAGTTCTGCACTGGACCCCCTGCATTCATACCAAATTGCAGTTATACCGTATGTACACTTTTTCAATTGAGTACTACCACTGTATAAATATCTTCAATGTAAGACTAAACAGTAAATATGTTTCCAAACAAATATGTAGTTTGCTTGCTTCTCTAGTAAAAGTCTAAAAAGCAATTAATCTAATGTAAGCATTTATGCAGATTACCAACATTGTGTAAGCAGTATTGACTGTGACATAATATTCACACCACACAAGGTCTTTTACATAACAGGACAAAAGCAATGAACAAATTAAAAAACATTGTGAAAGAGGCATGATTAAATGTTTAGATAATTTAAATAAAACACCACAATTTTAGTGAAATATTGTTTTCTTTTCAGTGTATCTCCACTTCTCCAACGGATTTAAACAATTTTCCATAACAGAGAAAAGGCAACGTTTGATATAGGTGATGTTTTTGTCATGAATGTCTAACAATTGACATTCTAAACGCCTAAATACAGTAGTGCATTTTAGCTGTACTAACTAGCATAGAAGAAAATAATAAAAACAGACTAACTTACATCTTTTGCTCTCCAAACTTTGATGGTCCTGTCTTGGGATGAAGTATACAGAAGTCCATCCCCACCCCATTTTACACACGTAACCGACTGAGTGTGTCCTGTCAAGATCTTCTCACAGCGCCCCAGTACCGTGTCCCAAATACGCACTGAGCCATCCTTAGAGCTACTGGCCAAGAGTCGGCATTCAGGATTACTGGAGGAAAAGTCATGGGTATAAAGAAAATATTGGTTTATCTTTAATTGCGCTTAAGAGATTGCAGGGAGTGGGGTCTATTTGATTTTTTGGAGTTGGGGAAAGATATGTGGTAATTCACTGGTTAAAATCAAAAGAAAGCCTTGGAGAAAGACACTAAGAGAAAAGACATTGCTTACAGGTGAAGGGGCTCCCAGCAAAGCCAGGTGATCCACTTGGTGTGTCCAACTAACGTCTTTCCAACCTGTGCGCCTGTCACTGGATCCCATAAGAAAATCTGGTTATAAGAACATATCAAAGTTAGCATAAAACACATTTCAAATATAGTGGTATCATAATTAAAAAAGTAAACTTACCTGACTGTTCTTGCAGCCTGATGCTAACTTCTTGCCATCAGGTGACCAGGCAATACTCAGGACCCAGTGCGTATGACCTTATTAGTGCAAAAAAACAAACAAACAAATAAACTGCTTCTCTCATTTACAGTACATAGTAAAGTTGAGTCTTTGATACCTCTAGCTGTGTGATGGGGCGTCTCAGTCATCAAGTCCCAGAAACGCACTGTTGTGTCACCAGATCCACTGGCAAGATATCTGGGAAAATGCACAAAAGTTAAATATTCACAATTCGGTAATATGATCATTTTTGACTATTCTAATGTTTTGGTGAAAATAGCTCTTTTTTTTACTGGTGCTTTTACTTCTAAAGCTGTGATGTAGTTCTTTGATTTCTTATATCTTAACTTTTTTTTATTATAGTCTTAATTATATGCCCTTTCCTCATTTTCTGTCAGAGATCTTGCTTGTCTGTCACAAACTAAATTCTTCTGCGGATCAATAAAGTAATTCTGATCTTCATTCTATTCTTTGTAATAACATTTGTACCTGTGGTCTGAGGTGTACTCACTTGCCGGTGGGGCTGAATGCAGTGGAGATGACCGCTTCAGTGTGTCCCTGTAGTGTGCTTGTGCATCGAGACACGGCCCGGACCCTGAACACGGCCTGTGGCTGATAAACCACCGGCAGCACCTGCTCCGTCTCAAGACCCAGAGCCTTCACACATGTCCCCAAACTCGACACTACCTCCGCCTCACCGCGCACAAAGAACGCCAGCGGCACCAGCTCATCCTTCAACAGAAAGAATAATGTTTAGTTAGTAATACGCGTTAGTACTTTAGCCAGGGCTTTGTGGCTATTATCTATTATTAAATTGAGAGCATTACTGTATTCTTGGTTAAAACTTTAGTCTGTAAGATTCCTAAAATAAAAAATCCAATTTAAAAACCCAAAGTCAAACATCACTCATTCAGGCAATTCAATAACAGACTCCCACCCATACGTTTTTATCCAAGGTCTGTCAGCTATACACAAGTAATTTACACATGCGTTTGAAAAAAGTCAAATTACAAAGAAATGCAGACCTTTTGAAGCAGAGCATTGCAGACCAGCTGTAGTTTGTCCGGAGTGATGTCTAGAGGCACATCAAAAGGAGAACCCAGCACCTCTCCCTCTTCGTTCTGAAACTGGATCAGAAGCCTCTCCACGTCTTCAGTCGACATTATGTACCTTAGTTTTTTTAGGTCCCCCACACAACAATCACTAACCAAAAAGAAAGATATTACATAATACAATCGCTTTACGACATTTTAAATTGTAGCCTATCTCTGATGATTGAATGATGAAATTGATGTATGGGTTGCTACAAATAGGCTATGTTTTACTCAACTATATGAAGTGGAAATGTCAACACAACATCGTACTTGAGGGCTACAAGCTAGTTATCCGGCTACACAACGAAACTGGCCTGTTCCTTACATACCGTCGGGTTACAAAGAAATTCAGTAAGTACAAATGTTACAAAACTGGTATTTTTTTACATCTAGTAATGGAAATGTAGCTTATAGAAGACTAATTTAGCACAAGCTTACCTTTTGCTAAGCAGAGACAGATGTACAGTGCTCCACGTGTGTATCTGTAGCGCTGGGACCTCCCCTTAACCTGGGTTGCCAGATCAAAGTAGCATTTTCAGCCTAAATTCAAAATCCTATCACATCTTCTTCTTCTTCTTCTTCTATTTCCGGCAGACTAGATGCCGCATGGCACATTGCTGCCTTTCACAGTGTGGGGTGAAAATATTAAATCCTCAGTTGTACTTCCGTGGTTGTAAAAAAAAGTCCATGATTGCCTTTATGATAAAGTTCTGTCCATAGGAAGGGCTAAGAAGAGTTTTAATGTCCACAATAGGGTCCTTAGAACTTAGCGCAATTGTTTTGAAGAGAGCTGATAACGGACAGTCTATAAGTACATGTTTAACTGTTTGATCTTGTTTGCAGTAGTTACAAAGCCCATCCGGATGCTTCCTTATTTTTGAGAGATCCCAAGCAAGACCACAATGCCCTAGTCTTAACCTTGTTAAAAGGACTGCTTCCTTCCTATTTTTACCATAACATAATGGCTCAAGATTAACTGATGGCTGAATAGAGTGGTAATGGCGCCCCCTACTGTCACTGTCCCAAATTCCTTGCCAGAGAGATGTAGCGTTCCTTCTAATAATAGACCTCCACTCTAAAATACCAGGAACCACAGTAATTTCTTGTTTTTTATTTAATGCCCATTTTGCTGCCATATCTGCTGTTTCATTACCTACTACCCCAACGTGAGCAGGAACCCACAAGAATCCAACAGATCCCCCAGATTTCTCAATTCTAAATAAGATTGTAAGTAACTCAATTATAAGGTCTGGTCTAGCTCTGCCCTCATTGTTCAGTAAAGTTGTCAGTACAGATGCTGTTTCAGAGCATATCACCACTCTCTCTAACGTTGTGTCCTCAGCCCACTGCAGTGCAAAAATAATAGCAATAACCTCAGATGTGAAAACAGAAATTTCTCCTGGAAGCTTTTTACAATGAATTATATCAAATTGGGGAACATACAAAGCAAACACCACTTTTCCAGCCTCTGGGTCCTTTGACCCATCAGTATACACCTGCACATAGCCTTGCCAATTGCTCCCCAGAGTCCTCCTCACCAATTGCCAACAGTCAGAGTCTACTTTTGATTTAATACAACTCAACACAGACATGTCTATGTCAGGAGTAGGTAAAATGGATGGCAGGCTACACTAGGTGTGGGGCCACCCCCCAATCTCAGCTTCTGCATTTCCCTAAATATTTTAAGGATGAAAGGTTCACATCTTTCCTTTGCTCCCCATTCCCATACAGTGTCAGAGGGCGAGTGCCTAAACAAAGGGAGCTTTAATACTACTAGCGCTAGCGCCACCTGCTGGAAGATGACCCCCAAACTCATACTGCCACATATTTCTAAAAAAAAAGTATACAGTGAACTTATAGACCTCAGTGTTTTCAGTTATAAATCCCCATTTATGAT
>JAVQKG010130516.1:0-13792 GCA_036025885.1 Hypseleotris bucephala | reverse complement strand
TTTTATAAAAACCTCTGTACTTTATTACATCGGATGTTTTATTAAGCAGCAGCAAAAACAAAAAATGTGTCTCTTGTACAACATCAGGAATTTTCTCACATAAGTAAAATATTGTGATGATTTCAAAGAAGTGCTATGAATAAACACAAATGTGTTCTAATCTAAGTAAAGATGAAGGGAGGTACATGGAGGTTGTGGTTATGGCACAACAGTGCTTGTTAGGGTGATGTGTGCAGGGCCTAATGAGAAACACCGAGCTCCCAGTAATTTGTAGACCTGTGCTAAGGTCAAACCGCAAACACCGCATGATTGAGCCAACCCCAAAGTCCCTATTAGAATTTGCATTTAAAATATATCTATTATTTATGTGTGTATTATTAAAATGGGTTGCTGTGGATCCCCTGAGCACAGTGCACAGGAAAGGCCTGTGGAAACTGGACCATAATAAGAGAGGAACCATTGAGCATAATTATGGACAGATAAAAAGTTGCACATAATTCAAAAAGAAGCATTTGTCATAATGAAAGTCCACTTTGACTAAATGTGTTTTTGGAAGGCTTGCAATACAGATTAAGCAAATATCCTTTAATAACATAATATGCTTGGTCCAGTACTTCTGTAACTCTTTTAAAATGCATTAAAGGTTTAATTAAAACAATGTGTTATATATAAAAATACATTTATTCCAATCTAAATTTGAGTTATAATGTCTAAGATTTTTGTCCACAGCAGAGTGGTCACTCAAACATCAGTTGTTGGGCTGAGTGAGTTTGTATTGATGAGAAGTAAACAAATCTATTGTCCTGTGTACTCAAGCGAACTTCAACCTGCTATCAGTAGTTAGAATCACTGAGGCTAAACTAAAGCTGAGAACGGTGGACAGAGAGAAAAAGAAACAAGAGTCAATTGCCTAATGATTTTGATTTTGTTTCCAGGCATTTTCAAAATTGCATTATTTATCGTCTCTTCTTTTGTGCATCCTGCTGAAAAAACTGACCAAGTCGAGTGAAGAAATTTCAAAGCCCGGCCTGCCAATGTCTATTTACAGTCAAAGGAGGTGCCGAGACTTTAAGCCCAACCTTTTTAAATAAGAATGAAAGAGTAAACGTCTCAGTTTTTTAGGAGCAAAGACACCGCCGCAGGCACAATCCAGAGGCACTTGTCCACAAAGTGTTCGTTTTGTAAGCGTATAAAGGGGAAAAACAACGCCTTTTGCTGAATGTGAGATGCTGTGAGCACCCACGGACCATAATACCATATTTGCGACACAGTGTTAAGTGAAGTGCTAGACATAAAAGGGAGCTGGCGGTTTTTGTTTTCCTATGCATCTTAAAGTAAACAGACAGCCTCTTCTCTCAAATCTGATATTCCTCGTCATGACTGATGCTGTAAAAGGCGGACCTTGCTGTCACGCTTTGTACGGAGTTAACCTTAAAGTGGCAGCACTCTTGAATGTCAGCCCCTTCCCCATGCAGACCTTTTTAAATGCCAGCTCTCTTTATTTTGCAATTGTAAAAAAAACAGACAATGGGAAAGGGGTGCAAGCATAGGGGGAGTGTAGTGGGCTGGCACGAGAGAATTTTTGTCCCAACAGACGCACTAAACAAATGACACACAATCAGCGGGGCTCAGCAGGGGTCCAGTTTAACACATGAAGAGGGGAATGGGGGCTAAGTGTGGGTCTTTGAAGGGCGCGATAGCTGATCCGGTTATTTGATGATGCGCTCAATTATAGAGATGGATGAATGACAGGGATTGAATGAAAGAGGCTAAACCCTCCATTGGGATGCTGTGCAGTTCTGTATGCTACAGTGTAAAAATGTACCTAAAATGTTATGTCGACTTTTTCACCAACTTACATATAGGACATTCCACTGACAATGAAAACAGTAAGAGAAAGTAGCTGCCACTCAAGCCTTTACTGTTGATTGTGAAATGTTCCAGTGTGAATTGAAGTGTGACTGTCTCAATTAGTCCTACAATTAACTAGAGATTTACAAGGATAAGCAAAAGGCAGGTACAGGCGCTTTTTGTTCTGCAAATGTTGTCCCTCTTAGACGAGTCAATAATCTTTTGCAGCTTAAACACACAGAATATTTCAATATACTAGAGCTATGCAAGAATGATTATACTTTTTGTTAAAAATATAATGCAGGCTTGGAAAGTTAAGTTTGAATAAACATTTAATTGGCTTGATGTTATGCGGTTCTATGATAACTAAATAGATATTTCCACACCATCAATCCAAGTCTCTAAAGGCCTGGTATTTGATTTGCAAAAGAGCTATTTAGGTGTAGCATGACTTACACTTACAGCCTGACCCATCACCCTTTAATGAGAAAGACAGCGTTTGAGATGACACCATGACCGTCAAATCAAATGCAAGTTGACAGTCTCTTCAAATTGCATGTGGATCAACTATGACCTTATGACACTTGAGCAATCCAACCACATCTGACAAGAGCTCAAGCATGTCTGCCCATTGTCTCATATGTGTTGTTTGTTCCTCAATGGTGGTCTTCCTTATGTTGAGATATTTGCTTCCTGGTCTTGAAGTGATGAAGTCAAGTGAAGTCATCTCTGATCCCTGGGTGTCCCACAACATCTGTCTCCCAGTTTGGTGCATGCGCCAGCCGCTATCCCATATTACATCTCTGCCAGTCAGTGCCAACGGATCAGCAATCCAATTTCACACAAGCGCTCTCAGAGGGAGGCTGATGCTGACGAAGGAATGAGGATCTACGCTTCGACAAAGACGAGTTGCTTGAAGTGGTGAGAAGGTTGAGAGGAAGAGGGAGAGATGAGACCAGGAAGTAGTGGGGAAAAAAACAGTAATGAAAGTGCGATGGAGCTTGATAAAGACATAGGAAAGATAAAGCTGGGGACAGATTTCTATGAATGTGTTAGTTTTATCAATCAAAGTGTTGCCGATAACAGAGCAGGGTCTTCATTTAACAAACTTCGATCGTGAGAAAGCATTAGGGCCCCACACGAGTCGGCATCTTGTAAACACAGCGCTGCTTGTGTGGCAATGCATTTGAGCCACCAGCAGCCAGACAATGATATCACTATGATGCTGGAGAGGCCTTATAAAGTATTAGATTACAACACACTCCTATTGCATAGTCATTGTGACATAAATATAGAAGGGGCATGCATCTCGTCTTTCACAGAGCAGAGAAATTCACATCTGATATCCAACTGCTTATTAGATTGAACCATCGCAGCGCCAGTTCGGAGCCAGACTTATAAGAGACATGGTG
This sequence comes from Hypseleotris bucephala, assembly GCA_036025885.1. NCBI lineage: Eukaryota > Metazoa > Chordata > Actinopteri > Gobiiformes > Eleotridae > Hypseleotris > Hypseleotris bucephala. Next base: position 10,529 of record JAVQKG010130516.1, on the reverse strand, counting down.
CACTGTGGAAGGTCCATTCCACTCATCCAGACATACACAGTGCAGATAAATAAAGTATAAAGCTTAGACAAAGTAGTACAAACCCTCACTGGACAAGCATCTTAAGCTTATCACAGCATATATCAACCATTACTCACCAGGCACTGTTCCAATTTAGGCTCCAACTGACTGATGTTTATTCCAACAGTATGTGAAAAGTTTGTTAGCAACAAACATCAATTGGCTCCTCCCTGGAAACTAGATTATAATGTTGTTGCCATAGCTTAAATAACTGACTCACTTAATGACCATACAATAATCTTGATTACATTGAGAGGTTACTATTTGTGGAGTGCATGGTTGCATAGTGTTTAACGCAACGTCTTCACAGCAAGAAGATTGTGGATTTGAACCCGGAAACAACTTAGATATGATCTTTCCGAGAAGAGTCTGCATGTCTTCCAAGTGTTGCTGTGGGTTCTCTTTCAGTACTACAGCTTCCACCAATCATTAAAAGACAGGCTTGTGTGCAATTGATGTTTAAAGGCCCATACCTGCTCATAGGCTCTGGCCACCTGCCACAAAGCCTTTAGCATGAATAAATAGAAGATTTGAAAATAAAAAACAATATTGGCTTGTCTGTTGCATTGCTCTGTGTGAAAAAGGATGAAGGATTTAGTTGGGAATAAATGCACTTGCCATGTTTCCAGTAGTCGTTTACTTGAACTGTGCTTTGATCAGCAACTTCTATTGATGACATACGGCTGTGGAAATTGGTTCAGCTTAAAGTGCTGTGAACATGAACCCGTCAATCCTGTTACATGCACAGCTTACATGTACAGAGTAAACTCACAGCTCAATAAAGACTGCATTTTTCCCTTTACCTGAGTTTGTATACAGAGGAGAATCAAAGCATCGAGTCCACAGGTGGTTGTGGTAGCACTGAGCAATATCTAAAGGTAGAAGAAGCCAAGACTAAATCAATACACAATCTTTAAGTATGGACACTGAAAGAAAGACTGAAATTGTGTCTTTGCCAAATTAAAAAGTGTGTTGTCATGTTGGTTACTTAATTGAACTAATTTAATGCAAGCTTTGTATATGTTAAGACATCAGTCCAGTATTTCTAGAACATTGTTATTTCTCCCATGTGACTGCATTGGGTGTTTTCAAAAGGCCAAGAGGTTACCAAAGTACAGTTCAATGCATTTCTTTGTGATGTTTTGCTCAATTTTAACAATGGAAACTGACCTGTACTGCCCGAACCCTTGTCTTTTATTTATTTTTCTGCTTGTGCTGCACAATGTAACTTGGCAATAACCTTCTCCAATATCTTCAACCCAACAGACCCCACTGTCTGACACACCACAAGTTGTGAAATACGAATTCAAATGACAGAAATGTAAATATCCAAGATTGACAGCTCGGTTACAGAAGAGTGCAAAACTGTGACTGGCAGGACAGACATTTTAAAGGGACGCACATGGCACTCCCAAGTCAGAACAAAAGGTCAGCTAAGAAACCCTGTAGATGGGACGACAGGTGCTTTTGAACCCACAAAAAACTGTAGATTGCATTGAAACACATGCAACCTGCTGTCAAGAGCTAGACTGACAATACCAAGATAACCACCATCTATCCTTCAACATTTGTATTATTATCACGCCACATCTGTCGGCATTGTCATTTTAATATAGCCGCTTCTTCTATTTCTAATCAAAACTACCCCGTCAATATTTTGGCTTGACAATAAAAGATGATGATGTCGCCAACGGTGTGATGAGACCGTGAGATTTCTGAAGTCCCATTTCTCTCTCATCTATCTGATTTTCGGATACTGATAACGGAGGAATGTATCTTGACAGTTTCTTTTTTACGGTTCCCTTTTCTTCTGACAGCTTGACAGTACGCAGTCTCTCTGTCTTTCACTGTCTGTGGGTATAGCTGTCCTTGATTAGCAATCACTGTGCCGTAGCCTGGGCTGATTCCAAGTAGAAAGCCTTTAATTCTCCCCACATGGTGCAGAGACATCCACGACCCTAGTTGCAATTGCACCCTAGTAAACACAATCATAGTTAAGAAGTAGTTTCCATCCAACTTAAAGGGAAATTCACCAGCGAATACTTCTCAAGGTCTGCCAATCATAATGGCTGTGTTTTGAAATGCCGGACTGATGATTTGTTTGTCCACAAAATTATAATCACGCTTCTGTTTGCGCAAATGACTAGTTTAAAAAATTAATGCATGACTAATGGAAAGTAAATCACAGGAGACGGAAACTTATGGAGCTTACTTCATCAGCTGTCGGCAGGAATCAGGTGTACTTGGAAACATACATAATTTATAATACACTGGCTCAATAAAAATGTGCTTTTATTTATGTTCTTTCCTTAAAAAGTCTATAGTGAAGTAAGGAATTATCCATGACAAAAAAGTGGTGTTTGGTCAATTTTACTGCACTAACCCCAACTTTAAACCATAAAGGGAAGTTACAATGACAAAAAAATGGCCATTACAAACAAACACAGAGAGACATCCAGAATTCCAACTCCCCAGACACTTCCTCAACCTTTTAGGGATTATTGAGGCATTCCCAAGCTAGTCCTTGTAGCATGTCCTATAGGTTTCCCACAAGGCCTTCTCTTAGAGACTATATGAGTACTATGGAGCACTTAAATTGCTTAAGGTGAAAAAAATACAGTGGAATAGCCTGGCCAAATGTACATCAATAAACTATTCTACATTCTTGATCATAGTTTTGCAGAGGAAATTACTATATTAAGCAAAATAACAGTCTAAACATCTGCAATAGTTCTTGTATTCACTGCAATTTACACGTAAATCTTCGTCTTATTTTTTCAATTGATGTGTCCACCATCTGAAACTAGTTTACTTTGCATCTATCACTGAACAAAGGGTCATATTCCCTGGTGTGCCCAAATAGTCCAGTTTCATTTTTAGGTATATGATGTTTTATTGCATTGAGCATCATTACTCTTTTTGAAAACTGGAGTTTATGCTTACTGTCAGATATACTTGGATAGCGCAATTGAAAATCTCGTGGGGTGCCATATGCTTCTTTTCTTTCAGCAAAGAAATTGGTATGCTAAAGTAAACAAAAAAGACTGCATTGAATATCTCCTTACTGAAGAGAAGGAAAGAGAGACAGCAATTTATTGGTAGGATGACAACGCAGTCGGCAGAGGCCATAAAGTTTGCTCAAAACTTTTCTTATGCAACTTGATTCGGATTCTGCTACTGCTTTCCAACTGTTGCAAAATGATCCAATCTAATCATGGGAAGCCAAAAAGGAAGTGGCGTTTGTAACAGTGCCATGTCTAATAGCAGAGGGCAGGCTTGAGGGTGTCTCGTGAGAGCTGTCTTCTTCAAGCTGACATTTTGACCGGGACTGACAGGTTTGCCTCAGCCCTGTGTCAGACCAGATGACTTTTGGCGGTAAAATAGAGTCCGACAGACGCGACACTTAGCTCAACGTTACTGAGAACAAAACAAGCAACCAACCTGTCTCGGCATATTTAAAATTGCATACCGGTTGAAAGAGTGACAGTAAGATAAAGAGACACTTGACTCACCTATTGGAAAGCCTTTACATGACCTCAAATGGATTATAAACAAGAGCTAGAGGGCGGGAATAATACATCTCTCATCATTCAGTTTGCTGTACATTGAGGTATTTATCTTGGGATTTTTTTTACACTGTGAATATAAATGACACATAGCAATTTAGTGGTAGGATGACAACGCAGTCGGCGGAGGCTAATAAATCAAATCTAGGCAGCAATGCGTGGAGATTGTTTACCTTGCCATTCCTAAGAGGGTGATGAAGGTACATCTGAGAAACTTACTTTGTTGATGCAGTTTCAGAGGTGAAAACTCCAATTATGGTTCCAAAAAACAAATTTAAAACATTAATTACCAAGCGTGTAATTGAAAATACCATGCTGGAGTTATATTTCTCAAGTTGCTAAACATCATTTCCCAAAAGCATCATCACAACATTACGTGAAATGTCAGACAACTTGGCAAAGCACAGGTGTGGATTTCAGAATTTTTTTGGAAGGTGATATCTTGTTGTGTAAACCATTGAGAGATTCCTTCAGTTTCCTCTGTTTATTCCTGTTATAGGTCTTATTTATTGGAGACTATACCAGCCCAGCACAATGGACAATGGCCAGTTAGTCACAGGGCTAATCACCTATTCACCTAATTTGAATGGACTGATGGTAGGAGACAAGAAGAGAATCCACAGTCACACATACACATGGACATGCAGACACCACAAAGATAAACTGTCTGTAGGCCAACCTGAGATTCAAACCCAAAACCTCCTTGATGAAAAGTAAAAGACCTAACTCCACACCATGCAGCCCTATCATAATAAGATGTTTGTTTTATAATTACAATGTCTCAAACATCCATTAAGTACTCTTCAAAAAAAGCCAATTATCAGATTGTAATGTCTACCGAACTAAATATTCATGCTAGAAATATAACACAGTATCCTCTCCTTTTGAGTTTGCACATAAATTTTCAAATTGACTGCTTCACAATAAACAATAGTGGTTTTAATTAACTTGAAAGTGCAGTCAATTTAAGTCTATCAGTATAAAACAAAAAGAATAGGGGAGGCTTACTTTCATATCAAACTGTGAAGTTATCATTCCACTTGCAGCTATGTTTAGTGTTCCCTGGGTTTTTCTCGCTGTGTTTTCCCGTTAGGACCCCCTGGTGAGCATGTCAGCTTTGGAAATGTAAAGTTTCATCTTATCCCAGGCGTGACGGAACAATTGCAGGTTGTCTTTCTATCCGCAGCTAATTCAAAAGCACCTGCACCAACCCCACATTCACCTCTTCTTCTCCTCCTGTCAATTCACTATAGCTTCCCTGGCGCGCTCCTCCTTAAACTTTAATCATCTCAAATTCAATACAGCAGCACGTCACAAGGTTAGGCGGGTTTATTCACAAGACTTTTCCACCCCTTTAACCTCCATAAAGATTGGATGATTTCAGGAGATCTTAGAGTGTTCATTACCGAGTTCGCTGACACCGATCTTCACCCCGAGGTGCCTTACAATGAGAGAAATAAAAACGCAAAATAAGTGAATCAAAGTGAATTTACAACCCCAGTTATGAAAAGAAGGTACCCTGCTGTGCAAAATGTTGTGATACTATTTTATTGCTCAGAAACTGTTCTACCACCAGTTTTTGCAGATAGGAGAGCCTCCGCCTAGCTTTACTGTTGATAGACTTTCTAAAATTAAACTTTTAAATTCTTTTTGTGTTTTGGCATTAGCCTTTTGTTTTCCCCGTCCAATCATTATTGAGATGTGTGTCTGCAATAACATTTTTAAATAGTTACTACTACTTACATTAGGTTCTTGTTTTTCATTGCTTTGTTCCATGGTTTAGAAATAATACACAAAAATATCATCAAATCCAGATGAAAGGAATTGATCAACCAAATCTCCAAAAACTAATTTTTTAGGTTAACGTCATCTGATAATGACTTGATATGGTTTCTTCAATTTGTTGTGTATAAAATGTAAGAGATTTGCCAAAAATTAGCATTTTTTAAAAAAAAATCTACATTGTGCACTGTTTTTTTTTTTTTTAAATGGTTAGTAGTATACGATGCCTGGTCCTTTGCTGCCCAAGGGTTTAAAAATGTCCCGAGAGGATTCTTGTGATATATCTTTGTTTTGTCACCCACGTCAAGAAGAAAGAACTTGAAATAGTTACAGAATAAAATAAAAATTGTGGCTTTGTGAAGTTTTTCTTTTTTGATTGAGTCAGAGTGAGCCTCCACCACCTGCAGCTTACTGGCCACCCTGTTGTGTTCGTCACAGTATGGGGTCTGCTTCAATCCATTGGCTATAGCTGACCTGGTCCAAATCAATGACCAACAAGACACAATGTGGGATTTTTGTTTCAAGACGTGCTCTATTGATCGGTTTTGAGTCGATGCTTGGAAATGAGGCAGTTTTTTTTTTACCTGAGATAGCGTCAAACTTTCAAAATAATGTATCAGCTTTGAAGATGCACCTGTTTCATATGACACTTTGAAATATATGCATTGGGAAAATAGTGTTAAAGTATAGGTGTCTCGATGTGAGTGATGATAACTTTTTTGAACCATGTGCAGAGAAAATCAAAGTGAAAGCGCTGTAAAATATGACTACCGGGAAATATTTTTTAACACTTCTAAGATATGTTGTGTACATATTTAAATACATGTAGAAATGAGATCCATATATATATTAAATTAAATTAGTTTAAGAGTCAACAGTATTATAATCTCCATGAATGAACATACTGAGATGTCCAGATGTGCTTTTCCTGACATCATCTGGAGAGTCTTTGAAGAAATGAGTAGAAGCTGTACATCAAGCTGTAAATCGAAACACTATTGATGGAGAATTTCTGGGGATCTACTCCACAATATCCTAAATTTATGTTTTCAAATATAACTCCAACTTATCTTCAGCTGGGACACGGCTAATATTCCCCAAAATGTCTACAGTATGTTTACCTGACAAGTCATAGCCTTATCTATGTTTTAGTTAGATTCATAGACAGTAAATTCTCAAAGCTCATACTGTTTTGGTAAGATTGTGACTTTCTGAAAACCTGCCTGAGAGAATAGAGAAATAGTTTCAAGCAATGGATAAAACATGTTGTACAAAGCATGCTGTTATGTTTGGCTGAGGGAAAGCATTTTAATGACTGCCGGCAGCAGGTATTATGTTTGACGCCTATCAACTGGAGATCAAACAGCTTTGAGTTTTCTAGTAACTGCTGTGGTTACTCTTTGTTATTGATGGCTTTTAACAAACCCAGACCAAAGATAAATATTAAGTTTACCCATCTCTATTGTGCACTGAGCTGCCGGCTCACGCACCGCTTTGAGGTCTTTCTACACAGTCAATTTAAGTTGACACAAGCAGCATGCATTTGTACAGGGTTGAGCTACATGTCCAGAGTGAAATATAATGCTATTAATTAAAAAGATAATAAAGAAAAAATACTTGGCATAGAAAGTGTTAAGAAGTAGTTCCCTATGGTTAGGTCTAGGTGGCAGTATGTTAGAAGATCATTTATGTTAGCTGTAGGACAGGTAGTGAGCTTGAGATGGGTCAAAGTTCAAGGTGGAAGTGGGAGTGCATCAAGGATTGGCTCAAAGGCCATTGTAGTTTGCTATTGTTGGCTAATGGCTACAAAGGCAGATCTGGTTTTCCATTGACTGTGCTATTTGTAGATGATAATGCAATATACAATGCTGCAGACAAAGGTAAAGGAATTTCAAGAATGGTATCTTCTGGTTAATCACAGCAAGACAGAATACTTGTAAAGTGGACCAAAAGAGAACAGTAACATTACAGGAATTTCAAGTAATAAAGGTGGAAGGACAAAAAAACAGATTTACAGATTGCTGAGAATGGAGTTAGATCAAGGGGCTCCAAACTATGGCCAAGGGGGCAAATTTAGCCCACAGAACAATTTTCGCGGCCCCCAGGCTTACCCCTTACAGGAAATGATCCAAATGGTCTTTTTACTGCATTTAACTCCTCATAATTCGAAATTAAATGAATTGTGTAACAAGACGTATTTCCACTTTTCTGTTATAATGTGGAGGGACACTAAGACGAAAAACCTGCCAGCATCTGTGTCCAGAAAACTGATGAAACTGAAGCAGACTTTTGGTGTAGCGAAATCGGTCACCTTAGTGAATGGCCCTCCTCTGTATTCATTTTTCACACTGTGGCCCTAAGTGAAAAAAGTTTGGACAGCCTTGGGTTAGGATGCAGATGATTTGTTGTATTGTTGCCTGGGGGGAACAGCCAAAAGGAGATCTGGTGTAGAATTAGTTTAAGTAAATGCAAGAACCGTTTTCCCCTTTCACAACAAATGGATCATTACAGCAATAATTTTAGAAATGATGCTTAAAAACCTCAAGCAAGAACGGACAATTAGACAGTGGAAATTATCCCTATTTCCCATCAGTGGAGAGATAGGGGAAAAGGGGGAATTAGTTGAATAGATAAAAACTCAGCTTCAGTCCACTTTATACCCTATAAAATCTTCACTTATCACAGTGCTTTATGCGGCAACATTTAAGCAAAGATCCATTTTACAAGACACATTTTCCAATGCAAAAGTCAATATATCTTCTCCAAGTACAGCCTATTGAGAATTATTGTTTGGCTCTCATTTGTGATCCTTACAGGGGAGCCATTTTCAGTCCAGTGACAGGCTTCTATTCTCATAAGTGTTTGAAGGCTATAGTGTTTGAAGAAGAAAACTGCAGCGAGACACTGTTGGCTTAAAGATTTTTAGAGCCACTGTGAAATGTCAGAGAAGAATTGTAGTTATTAAGTACACGTGTGTGAGTGACAACCCGTGACACCATGCAGAAATACATTAGATTTAATTAATGGGCTGGGCAAGGGGAGAACAAATTGTAGCTCCAAATTAACTGTGGTTCACTGTTCCGTGTCGTTAGCCTTACATTAGCGTGAACAATGCGGCCAGATGCTACTTTTCAAATCTCAGCATTTTACATTTGTGCACGGAAACAGCGCTGGGTAAATGTTGCAATCTGACAAAAAACCTGGTTTTACAGGTGAAGTCCTAATTTACCTTTAATGGGTTTGCGGTCTAACAAAAGAAACAACAACACAGCATTTAAGATATAGACAACACCTACACCTTATCAACCACCCTATACCTTTTATTGCACTGACTAAGGCAGAAATAGCAAGAGCAGTAGTAGTTTGGCTTGCTAAATAATGTAAAATGTAGCTGACTTTGCATAATCAAAAATGGGTTCTGCTTATTTTATTAGTTGACTAATGGAAAGGTAACAGCTTCCATCTCCTGGCCACTTTTTATTTCAGTGATGAAAGCTAGCAACAATGTTTTGGGGGATTTGACCTGTAAAAGTTTAAATAACTTTGAGAATTTCTCTGAGTTTTGCATAGGAAAAATCATGTTGCTTTTATTACATCATAAACAAAAAATGAAAAACTGCAAGTGTGATGAGATGGGTTTTAAAACTGTGTGCAAACCATTAGGAGAGTTGTCATGCAGCTAATGTCACCAAGAAGACAACTGTTGGATATTTTCTTTTAAAGACATAAATTAGCAGATACCCCCCTCCCTTTGGAACATCCTCACAGCGCTCAGACATTGCTCCCTACTGGGTTTCCATGTTTAGTTTAGACAGTCTCCCAGCAGCTCAGATCAATAAGGGCCTGTCAGCTTTTTAGTGCGGCCCTGGACAGAGCTGAGACATGGGGACCCTCTGTCAGACTCTTTGTGACCCCACCAAACGCCCCTCACTCCAAAAAAGGCTTTGATGGAAGATGACAGAACGGGAGCGGGTGAGGACAGCGTAGCCTACAGCCAGGAGACACTCTTTTGGTGTTGCTGTATCTGTTCTGCAAACAGTAATTAAATCCGAGCCTAGACTTTGAGCATTTCTCTTTTAAAAAATGTTTATTCTCTGTTGGTTAACTGCAAAGGAACTGCCAAAGTAGAAAGGTAAATCCCCAAATAGCACAAACAGATAACGAGGGAAGCTTTGCATAAGTTGTGTAGCTAATATATACTCACTGGCCACTTTATTAGGTACTTCTATTCAACTGCTGGTTAACACAAAGGTAAATAGGTGAATCACATTGCAGTAAATCAATATTAATTTAATTATGTAGTCATTTTTTAAGAAAGTTTGAGTGTAGCATGGTCATTGGTGTCAAATGGCCTGCAGTGAGTATGTTAGATGCTGCTCATCTACTGGGATAACAGAAAGTTTGAAAAGAGGAAAAAGAAAATGCCATGCTGAGACCGAGGTCAGACACGAATGACCAGCTTGACAGAAAGTCTACACAGAGTTACAACTAGGGATGGGAAAATATACAATAGTAGTGTTTATCGCAACAACAACAAAAACATTGAATATTTTTGGTTATAACTTTAATATCATCCCATGTCGGTATATGTGGGGTTAACCCAAATATTTCTCAGCCTTTTCGTTGGTCCCCATCGGGTTTCACTTATTTAGGAATAAAGATATCACCAAACTTAAAAGATTTGTACAATCTGAACTACTCCCCTCTTATTCAGTCTATCAGACGTGACTTAGATAGGTGGTGCAGCCTCCCTCTGTCTCTTTTAGGTCGTATACACTTGGTTAAAATGAACATTCTTCCTCGTCTTCTGTATCTATTTCAGATGCTGCCTCTTGTTCTGTCTAAAAAAAGTTCTGACAAAATTGGATGGTTCAATTATTTCTTTTATTTGGAATAAGAAAAGACCCAGATTAAAATATAGCTCTCTTTGTTTACCGGTGTATAAAGGTGGCCTTGCAGCTCCTTCTCTTTCTCTATATCTCTGGGCAGCACAGTTTAAATTTCTTATAGAATGGTTTATAAATGATTCAAACTCTATTTAACTGAGCACTGAGTCCACTCCTCTAAAAAGTATTCCCCTGTGGAATTTGCTATAAACCTCCAGTGAGAAAGCCTCAGTGC
>JAVQKG010130380.1:0-12305 GCA_036025885.1 Hypseleotris bucephala | reverse complement strand
TGTCTCTTAAGTGTGGCCATATAACGTAATAAAAAAAAGATGTGCGTTGATTTAATGTAACTGAATGTGTATTTTACTATTTATTGATCTTTATTTACAGCTCGGTATCTCTTTTATACAATGCAAATGACCGTTTTTTTTTCCAATTGAGATGACTTTTCCGAAGGTGAAAGGACAGTTAACACAAGTGTTACAACACACCCTGGTCTCCCCTGTTTCATTCACTTTACCCAGGGAGCCATCTTAACTGCTGACCATGCCAGGTAATGCTAATGATGGTGCACATTTCCGGGCACTTCAGTTTCTTTAAATGTCACCAGCTTTCATCTCCTCCCTCCAGCAAAATCCATCAGTCGTTCAAACTCCTCCTCTCGCGGATCATCAGCTTCTTCATCTTCATGCGTCTGTTCTGAAACCAGATTTTCACCTGTCGTTCGGTCAGATTTAAGAGTCCAGCTACCTCCAGGCGCCTATCCCGGGTCAGGTACATGTTGTAGAGGAACTCCTTCTCCAGCTCCAGGGTTTGGTGTTTAGTGTAGGGACACCTCTTCTTCCGGGTGGATTTGGCATGGATCCAACTGGCGGATGGGTTTTCTGCTGAAGAGGGGAGAGACATTTGAGTGTAACCACACACCAGTACATAGTTTCTCCAGCTTGAGTGTCCGCATGTTTGCGTGCTGCACAACTTCAAACGCTGACATAAAAAAAAAAAAAAAGCCTCAGGAACAAACTTTATGAGCCTGCAACTTTGGGCTCATTAAGAAACAAAACCATACTCTAAAACACAGCTAGTGCTCAACTATCTTTCAAACAAGAGTTATTGCTTCTGCTTGTTGATGCCCTTTCTCCATTTTCATAATTTAACATAATGTGGCATCATGCAAAATTATACTCATGGATCCTGATTCTGTACATCTTTAAAGATGAAAACGCTTTTGGAAGGACAGCAGCAGCAATAAATAACAAAGTAAACTGTGGGGCAGACTTGAAAAATAGCCAAACTGAATCTCATTTGCAAAATTATTGTGCTGACTGATATGACATGCTTTACAGGCCACTTAAACAGTAAAGCAACCAAGTACTTTGCAATTACAGAAGATGGAAGCAACAAGTTTTAGGCTTTTAGTCATGCATTCAAACTTTGCACACACACACACACACACACACACACATTTGTGCCTTGCACTGAACTTTTAACTTTTTGGTCTTAACTTAATTTCACTGCACATATTAGACTTGTCCCCGTTTTCAGTTTAGCTGTCCTGTTTTTTTTGGTAAATAGGTCCATAACCTTTTGAACAGTACAACTTTGTAGGTGAAATAAGAAGGTTAATTGTCGCATTTATGATTAGTGTAATTGGGTAGTCATAATCACTGGATATTTAACAAACTGAACAAAAATAGATTTTAAAGAGGTCTATAATTAATCACGTGTGTTAAACAAAAGTAAACACTAATAGTAATATTTCACACAGCAGTAACCTGTTTCTGAGCCGGACACGACTTTAGCTTGGCACTTCAAAAATATTTTAATGAAAAATATTTACTATGCTTTGTGCATAAACCTAATGCAAGGTATGTAGCACTACTATCAACCTGCGTACTTTCTGTCGTGACAAATTGCTAAATAACAATTTAATTATTTTAATGGACAATAAAGTTTTATATTTTGTCGTTTACAAGACATTTATAGGGCAATAAAAGTCACACACACACTTCCTTCCTTGCACAGGCCTCTGCCTGCCTCACGCACACACACCTGAATTAGCACTTCTAAAAGTCTAATAAACATTCCTCACACGGGACTTATATAGGCTATGTCCTTACCGGGTTCAGGCTGCGGCTGCTGGGGTTTCTTCTCCTCGTTTTCCTTCTTGGGCTCAGGCTTCCTGCCCAGCTCTTCGGCGGTGCCCAGCCGCTCGAGGACCACCTCGCTCGGACTGGTGAAGCTGGACTCCTCTGGGCTCGGGTTCGACGGCGGAGAGCTCTCTGGCTTCACCGCGTCGTAGCTCGGAGCAGCGGGACTGGAGAGCTCGTTCTGAGGGGGAAGACACGCGGGGAAAGCCTGCGTGAGAGCGGGCTCTTGGGCGGGTGTACCCCCCTCCCAGCAGCGAACGAACCTGCTCTCAGACGCCGCGGCTGGGGCGAGGTGCTCGGAGTGCGTCTGCGGGCCGTAATAGGCGTGGGGCTGGGTGTGATGGTGGCTCAGGAGGGGATGTGGGTGAAAAAGCCCGGGGATAGAGGACTGCAACTGCGGAGAGGACGACGGCGAAGAGGTGGAAGTGTTGGTCCAAGGAGAAAAGCCGTTGAGCCCAGTTTGTTTGTTTGAAAAATGAGAGAAATCCGGAATGTGAGAGCCCGGGCTCTCGTCCTCCTCTACGCCGCGGACAGGCTTGGAGCAGCTGGCTGTCGAGCCCTGCAAGCCTCCCTGGATGAAGTGAGCTCCGTACGGCTCGTCGCTCTGGAGCCCCATCATGGAATAATAATTCGTTAGCGACATGTTTATTTTATTATTTCAATAAAAAGTCACTTAAGTGCGACTGTAAAACCTTAGATGGGCTGCTATAGTGGCTTACATCCTCCCCTAAAATGGTAGTAATTTTTTTTCCTGCCCTTAGCCTCTCCTCGGCTGCCCATTGGTTGTAAGGTGGATCACATGGTTGGACTGTATTTACCCAGTATAGGGAATAAATCAAATGGTTCTTTTGTGCGCAGAAATGTGACAGTAGGCCTACTGTCTGCTGCCAGATGGGTCTGGATGTAGGCGAAATATTTTAATAGTCTGCTCGTCAGGCAGGGTTTTACAAGCGGAATAAAAAGTAGCAGAGAGATGTTTACGAGCGTGGTTTAAGTGTGTGCGCGTGCCTTTGTGTGCGTGTGGAGACACTCTTCGTCCAAGCATAACCTATAACCCAGGCCTACTTTATTTTATTACTCACAACACATTTTTACTTGGGCAGAATGGATAGAGGATCACTGTGAGATAGATATTTTCACAGTGGACACACGCCATATAGCTCCTCTTTCAACCAATAACCTTGAAGTGACCGTCAGAAACTAAACATTTTTAGATAGCGAATTAAGCCCATTACGCACGCCATTACGCACAGATCCCATATGCCTATATGATAAAATGGCACCAAAAAGAACCAAGGTGATATAAAAATAAATGTTGTTTTTTGTTTTTTAAAGCTAAATAGCGTATATAATTACTGGTGAAATAAACAAGATTGCAGAGTAAGTAATGCGTCATATGCGTATAGGTATAGGTTTGCCTTTAGATGGATTAAGCCAAATAAACAATTTCTTGACCTTGGAAAAGCAAGTGAGACAATATTATAATTGTTTTAAACTGATGACTGTGTAAATAAAAACATACCCCAAATATGTGGACTACTACAACAAATAGACCTAGTAAGGTGGTTTCAGGGCTTCAGTAAGAACAGTATTTGATAATCGTCTTAACTGCAGTCCTCTCTCGGAGTCGCATTTGGAAACGTGAATAACAAGGATAACAGAAATGCATAAAATAAATAATAAATTATTAAATTCAGATGTTGCTCCACTGTTAGACATATTCCAATGACTCTAAAACCTCGTGCGTAAAAAGACAGAAACCGAACATTTCCTTATTGAACACTGACTGCTTAATAATGTCTCTATAAAAATGAAGGGACTGTTATCAGCTCCCATTGATAAAGCTAAGGGCTATAATTTAAATATCATCCATACATTACAAACACGTCTAAGCGCAAAACAAACTCACAAGGCACTATATATTTTATCTTTCTTTGTGTTCATTATTTTTATCAAGTGTCTGTAGGGCGAGAGTGAAGCATTCTGTTTATGTCTGATCCAAGTTTCATATAGTTAATTTGGGCTAATTGCTATTTTATTTAAGGCATGGTAGAAAAAACATTTGGGCACACCACATAGGGGCCTGGCGCAGATAACAGACGAACTCTTGTGGTGCTTTGCCTGAAATTGTCTGAATTTCTCTCGGCCCCTTTTAACATAGACCTTGGTTGTTGCCTCTTGTGTATACTTAGCGCCCCCTGCTGGTTTACGAACTTATCTTTAATCATCAAAGGCCTACGAGGGAAAAAACTTGTTATTCAAAATTCCAGCTGAGGAGGGACAATTGATAATTATGAAAATATTAGACAGTGATTTCAGGGGAAATCAGGGCTCCAAATTCACTTTAGGCATAACAGTTTATTTTATCAACTTCCATCACAAACAATATAATTAAGCTATCAATTAACACCACTATAACTACTAACTAAGTACTAGGTAATGTTCTGAGTTCAAATCAAAGGTCTGCTGTATGGATCTGACTGCTGTGAGGTCATTTGACAAAGAGGTCAGAAAGTTTACACCACAGTTGTAATAAAGACGTATAATGAATAATTCCTATAGTGAAGTCCACATAAAGTTTGACTTTGGCATTAACCTTTTAGGTGAAGTGTATTACCTACAGACTATTACTTTAGCAGAAGAGCCATAATCACCTCAAATCAGAAACACCTGACATCATTACTTTACAATGAGCTCTTTTTTGTTGCGAGAGCAATGAAGCAATTAGCCTCAAAACTGCACTGTTTCTACACAGTAATGTCCTTTACTTTAGAACTACAAAGACAATACTATTGCACATAAGCACCTTATGTTCCAGTATCTTAAAATGTAAAGGCATTTCACAGGCATCCTTTATCAATAAAATCACTTACTGTCACCATATTCATATTACCATTCACGAGGCACTAATACACTGAGTATATAAAATACACTGCTAAATACAGCTGTTATAGATTATATTACAGGCCTCCAGCCACAGTCTGCTGAACAAGAGCCTTTAGTTTTCAGGCGCTACATATTTTGGATACAAATACAATTATTTCACACCAATGCACAATTCTTTACTCCGTTTAAATAGCCTATATATTCAAAAAAATCTTGTGCACCATGTACCTTTATTTGAAACATGAATTATATAAACAGCATAATGTATTAATAACTTCACTTTTTTTTTTAATCTTATACTTATATTTCACTGGCTTATACAGGTTATACTTTTGTTTTGTGAAGCAGAAATATGGTGGTATGCTTCAAATATTATATGAACAGGGCTGCAAAAAATATAAATATTTATTATACGTTTTTAAACTAATCAGTGATTTATGTATTTTAGTCTTAACTCCAAATGTAGCACCTAAAAATACACTCTGCAATACGTCTGGAGGCTTGTAACACAAAATCTATAACTGCTGTATTTAGGAGTGTATTAAGTCTATTTGTTCCAGTTAATAAAGACAATTATTTAAGCCTGAACACTGCTTTTTCAGAGGTGCACCCTAATCTTCACATTTAAAGAAAAAACATCTATAGTATTAATTACAAAAATCTAAAGTGACCTAAAATGCCTCAAGATTTTAACTAAAAGTACCTAATTTTTATTCAATTAAATAATCAACAGAATAAATGTATAAATTACCCACATACCTATATATAACAAATAAAATAAATGTTATTTTCCACTATGTTCTACGTATTTACTAATACCTCTTGAATTGTGTCGTTATAGTTAGCTGATCATGTACACCTGTATGTTAAAAATGCATTTAAAATGTTTATATTAGTTAATTTGTTTGTTTTTTCTGTTGTTAATATTGTGTACAATTAATTTAAAATTTCTAACCACAACAAGCCTAGATTGACTAAAGGGGAGTTAAAAAGACTGAGTGTGCGATTCCGCTTTATTGTAGGCTATTAGGTTAAATGCTTTTAGTTCCAACCAGAGACAATCTGCTTTCATCTGTGTTGTCTTTCTTTTTACATCACACACAAATGCAGTCTCACACAGTCTCACACAGTCTGTGAGTGGATGAGACAAAGACACAGAGACAGCAGACTGTCTCTATTGCCCCAATAAAGGCATTAAGCAGGAAATAGCAGTTGTGACGCTGTGTTGTGGTTGTGCGCGGTTCAAGGTTCATTTGCAGCCTTGGACTCATTTGGACTGGTTTGATGTTGTTCAAAGTCTGGGTCGGGCCCTGATTAAGACGCATTCAAACACATTATTTTACTGTTAATATACTTGCATGTTTCGTAAGACTGACTTTAATAAAACAATAAACTGCCCAAAAAAATGTTTTGATCAATAAGATTGACAAAAATAAGAAGAGTGTGAGTGAGAAAAACTTTATTTCAATTAAATTATGAGCCAAGTCAAATTTGTTTTTGAAAAAAAAATATTTTATTTAACATTTTACTGAGAAGTGTGTGTTGTTTGAAAATTGTAAACACAGATTAATTGTATTTGTAATGAAGATATACAAAATTGTGAGACACCTAATGTAATACTGTGCATTATATTTATGTTACAATAAAATAAAGAGTCACAATACAATTGTGATGGAAAAAATGATTGTCTGCACTTGTCTTCAAGTGCTTCACTTCAATAGGCAAATAAGTATAAACATTATATCATATAAAATAACGTGTGAATTAAAGCAACAAAATGTAACTTTATCCCATTTAAACTAAGCACAAAAATCAAACACATTGTAAAATACAGACACATTTTGATGCTATTTACAGACTTGAAAAATGAACAGACAAACCACAGCCGTGACAGGGCTTGTTACCATCTGAAACGCATACAAAGAGTCATTTTATTTTATTTTTCTACATTTTAGTCCAGATTGTGTGCAGCAGCTGTTCTAATGGGTGTAAAGATACCCTGTGTGTGTATACAGAACATTTAAATATAAAATAATACATCGGACAATTGGATTGTCTGGAGCACAAACACAATTAAACACAATACCTGACGTTTAAGAAAGAAATAAAAAGTCCTCTGTCGGAGGTAATAAGAATACTTTACATCCTGTCCTCGGACAAAGGAATAGTGCTCAAATTAAACAACGCTGCAACTAGTAACGTGTCCCTGCTTTATGCTGTCGTGGCAAACCAGGAAGTGGTCGGCGGGTAATTTTATATACACAACCTGAGCATTTGATTGAAGAGGATGAAATAATGGTTTCAGCTGCATAGTAAAAAATACAGATTTTATTCAAAAACAAAAAGACGTTGCAACACTTTGCTGAAGATCTAAAATGTATAACACACAGACCTTGTGCTGTGATTTAGTGTTTACTTTATTAAAAAAGGACGATCTGTTCTGCATGCTTGTACCTCTCTGTAAAGATGTTTTTGTTGCTATAGGACACTGTGCATTGTTGTGCGGCCGCTCACTGCTTTTGTCTTTATTCTTTATTATCAAAACAGGTGGTACCCCGTGTAGTACTGCAGCCTCTCCCTCCTAAGTTTCTTCTCTTTCATCCTTCGATTCTGAAACCAGATCTTCACCTGTCTGGAAACAGCATATATCACATTAAAATAAGCATACTTCTGGTTAAAAAATAACAACTCTTCTCTTGTTTTATGACTTATAGTATTTTCTCTGATTTATGAAGTAGTTTTGGTAGTTTTACAAGAAAGAGTTTGTGTTAATGCAGGTTTTAATCCCTCTGAGAGACAAGTGATCATTCACATCAAAGCCTGGACCAGTTTGGCCTCAAAAAGGACCTTATCAGTTCATCTGCCCAGGTGTGGCTGTCTGTACACATCAGGGAAAAGCCATTCATTTCTCCTTTTTACAACTGCTATGAGCAATCCCGTCAGAAAAGACTAAGGTCAGTAGATATTTGGTTTCTTTTGCAGTATATCTAAATTATGATATTGTACTCTCAAAATGCTAACGTACCGATCTGTCAGGCGCAGGAGCTGGGACAGCTGCATCCGTCGCTCTTTGTTGATGTAGACGTTACAAAGAAACTCTCGCTCCAGCTCTCGGATCTGCTGCTTGGAATACGGGCAGCGCTTCTTTCTCACACAAGGCTTTACTGTCAAAAACACATCAAAATAAGACCATTATACACTCAAACACCCACATGGTCAAAGTCTATCAAAGTCATTATGGATGATACAGTATATAATGACATGTGAATCTAAACTCAATGTTAAGGTCTCTGTCAAAATCATTACCTTCTCATGCCATGCGCAGTTTTAAAAATAATGCTCAATATTATATCTAATATACATATTGAATACTACATCACACAGTTTTTAACTTCTAGAAATATAAAAACCATATTTGTAAAACGTTTTGCTTTTGGTTGAAATTTTCAGTGTGAACTTTTAGTTTACATACTTTTATAAATATGATTAGGGTTTGACATTCATTTCTTTGCTCACTAACCACTGTGGTAGGTACTCTAAAACCACTCATGATTTACAGTCGGGAAAATGCTTTGCATAATGCACAAAGTCAAGAATAGCATTTATACTGTATAACCATTCCCTCAAAAATGTTCATCCTTTGTCAAATTGGCTAAAATATAACCTGGTTTACAGCTGTCTACTAAATAGCTTATAATAATAATAATAATAATTAATAAATTATATTTAGGCTAATAACTACAAAGTAGACTACATGAGAATCAACATATATTATCTTTCGAAGTTAGACTACACGTGTATATAAACAGTCTGTGTTTCTTTAATAAAAAATTACATGTTGGACAACAGAATTATCTGCAGCACACGTACTCTAGTTGTCTGTAGGCTCTGTCTCAGGCATAAGGCCTGTGTTTATTTTACAGTAAATGAACTGATACTCACTGGCCTCAGAGTCCTTCTCTTCTGTGTCTTCTTCGTTAAGTTGGTCTGGAGCCTCCTTCTCCTCGGCGCTCTCGCTGCTCTGACAGCTCGTCCAGTCGCTCGTTTGGGCAGTCACTTTCTCCGTTTGACTTCTACGTTGTGTTTTGACGTCTCCCTCGAGCGCGTAATCGAAAAACTGGTCAAAGGAAGACGGTAAGATCCTGTTCTTGGCTGTG
This sequence comes from Hypseleotris bucephala, assembly GCA_036025885.1. Classification (NCBI taxonomy): domain Eukaryota; kingdom Metazoa; phylum Chordata; class Actinopteri; order Gobiiformes; family Eleotridae; genus Hypseleotris; species Hypseleotris bucephala. The sequence goes on along the minus strand of JAVQKG010130380.1, from coordinate 3,405 downwards.
GTCCTGAGGTAGAGCGGTGAGTTCGGGCTGTGAGCGGTGTAGCCCCCGGGGAAGCCGTGTGTGTCCCCGGTGAATACCTGTGCAGTGAAGGCCGGCGCTGCGTACAGCTGCTCCCGGTGATACAGCGCTTCTCCCGGGGAGTTAAAGCACTGCTGGGCCGCTGAAGTACCAGGATGATGCGGCTGGTACACCCTCCATTTGCCCGGAGAGCCGTGTGGCCAGTAACCCTTGTACTCCGACAGTCTCCTGGCTGACATACCGCTGTGCTCCAGCAAGGTCGCTGCTTGTGCCATGGTGCCAAAGTCTGACTTTAACGAAAAGTTGTAACAGCTTGGCAGGTACATCAGTCAAAAAAATTTTAAGTAAAAAGCACAAAAAAGATATATAAAAAAGCTGCTTGGGTTTTTCTAATGGGGTGTGTTATGCGCGGTAAAATGGTGCGAAATAGGCCTACAGTGAACAGCAAAATCCCGTGACCGTTAAACTCCACTTTCATGAGGCCCAAACGTCTTTAGTGGAGAGTGGAGAAAACTGACAGTCTTCAAACTGATCTGAGTACAGTCAACTAAAGCCTTCAGGCTGAGCTGCATGTTTTTAAAAATCCACGCCTGGCCTGCCCCATGAACGACACTCACACACACAAATACACACAAACACACATCAAAGTAAGTAATTTTAGAGTTACGCATTTGTGTCACGGGGCAAAAACATATAATGACCACAATTTACAGTGAAAAACGAACGAGATAAATGTATCGGTGCATATGTTTTTTAACTAAAAAAAATTGTGAAAATCCCTTCATGCTTTTCTTTGGAGTGGTATGTCACAAGACATCGATGTAAAAAATCGTTACATTCAAAGGAAAATGCACAATTACGCCAAACATAGTCTAATGGGTTTCATAAAATATCTTTTATGTTAGGCTCACGGTCAAAGGCATGGGGAATTTTACAGTAGCCTACCATTCAAAGAGATATGTGGCCATAAAGTTGTTTTCGTTCCTCAAATAGTCACGCGTATTTAGGCTTTATATCAGTTATCGCTTAGCTGTCATTTTGTATAATTGTTTGCTTTGTGATTTCATTCATAATAAAAGCTTACATCAAAACAATTCATATTTATGAATTCTGTCTTTGTACTTTTTATCGTTGTACAAGCGTTTTAGTGAGGCTGGTTTCAATAAGAATATTAAGATATTGGGTCTGTAGGCTATTGAACAATCTATCATTTAGCTTTAGATAAAATCTAAAAACTATCAAATTAATATTATCAAGCAGCAGCTCCAGATTACACGCTTGTTTCTGTGTAACAGCTTTGTTAATAAACAAAGCCCTGTGGTGTCAGGGGTTTTCCTGAACTGCTTTTTGCGCACTCAGGCGGCCCGCGGACGTGTGTAAACACATCAGCGATGGCCGCGAGGAGAGGTCAGACAGTGGACACTAATGTGCAGAGTTTCCCTGAAGTCTGTAAATCCTCACATATACTTCCATGGAGCCGCTGGGGGACAGTGTTGTTGAATGGAGATACATGTGAACTAAGATGACTGTCACACAGGAATGCCACAGGCTGCTGTATGATCTACGGATAAACACTTGAACATGCGCAGCGGAGAAAAAACAGCTTATATCGCCATCAGCAGGGTTGATTGACGGTCTTATTCGCACTTTTGTCAGTACACAGTCTATATGATATTTCTGCCATACAGTGTCTTATATTTCTACCATTTGAGCTAATGGCATCTCTTGGCACCGTTTGCCCTGTGCGTAATGAGTGCGTGCAGGTGCTGACGCTGGTGCATGTGCTGTGCATTAGGGCTCTCCATGTGACCGAGTCTCGACATGGCGAGCAGGCCGTAATTGGCCATGGCCCCAGCTGCTCGTTCAGATTTACCCCCACTAAAAGAGCCAGTTCTCCACAAAAACTCTGCCTTTGACCCACTCTTTGTGACTCCATGTGGTTACACTATTCAACGATATAACATCTGAGAATACAAATACAAAATTCAGACTTTTGACCAATGCTAATACCAGGCACTAATGGCATAGCCTATAGTCTATATTAGGCCTATTAGTGTTTTCTTTTGTAATTAAAATGTTTCCTCTTGTTGAGCGCTCAATGGCTCAGGCACCACTAGAGTCAGGAAACCATTCCTCGCACAAATACATGCATCATGATTTCGCCTCTACTCGCTTAACGCTACACGCATAAAATGCATAAATATATTTGGATAAATATAAGTTGTGGGTTTTTTGTTTTCCACATTTGTAACATAAAGCCTAAGGCCCGATTGTTATTTAGTTATAATAATGATACAGTAAGTGTGGCTCTTGTGGAGATGTGGCCTACGGATTTTAAAGGTTATATTCTTGTGTTTTACATTTGATCTGCTTTACAATATCCAACTCTCATGTCTCACCCATGGAGGTATTATGTTCTCATTACCACATTTTGTCTGCCATTATATTCTGGATCATCAATGTGTCTGTCAGTGACTGCACTGTAGGATGAGAGTGAAATTTAAAACCATCACATTGGTCCTTGTTTAGTTTTGATAAAAAATTAAATGCTATATAACCTGTTGTGCACTCAACCTGCAAACCACCCGCTTTAATTGTATTTACAAAAAATAAAAATAAAACAACTCTACCACAAAACTGGAATGTGTGTCAAATGTAGTTTACCCTTACCTTAAACTTGCAGCTCTGACTCCAGAGCTCGGCTGGTGTGATCCTGTAATTGTCTTTTATTGGCTGCAATTTACTGAATGTTTACAACCTAGTGGGCAAAAGCCAATGGGAGTTTCTCTTATTCAAAACCAAAACCATGGCCTACACACACATGTAGTAAATTTAGATATTTTAAATGTATTATATAGAATGGAGCACCACGGTTTTGAAAAAATATCCATTTGTGATTTTTAAGATAAATACTGATAAGATTTGTGAAATTCTCTTCTCCGATATATTTTTTAGGATTCAGTTCACAGCACATTTAAAACACCCACAAGAATCAAGCACTTTTCATAACATAAGTAAGCAGGTTTCTCACAACTATTTTGTTTTGTGCAGAGGATATTATTTTGGAGGAAAAATTGCTGCCTTCTAAATTAATATTTATAAAGTAAATATTTTATTGTTGTGGTATTTATAGCTATTTTGTTGTTTGTTTGTGGTTTACTTGTGTCAGTTGTCATTGCTTTAATTTTGAGTGCATGCAATGATGACGTCAAGACATTGAGGCCAAATGTTTGACCCTTAATAATCTTTATGATCCTGGTCAACTGTGGTTCTTTAAAACCTATGGAATGCACTCTTCATTTATCAGTGAGTCTTAGTCTAGATATTGATTTTATTGAAATTAAATGTTATAAATAAAATAAGCCTAGTCAAATCTCCTGATTTCAC
>JAVQKG010130339.1:0-10688 GCA_036025885.1 Hypseleotris bucephala | reverse complement strand
TTACAGCTTAACCCCAAATTCTGAATCTCAGAAAATTTGAATATTGTGAAAAGGTTCAAAGGCTCAAAGTGTCATTCTAATCAGCTATAATTCAAAACACCTGCAAAGAGTTCCTGAGCCTTTATATGGTCTCTCAGTCTGGTTCAGAATTATTGAAATAAATGGCCTTTTGCATGATATTCAAATTTTTCAAGTTTCACATTCACAATAACTGTCTACTTCTAGTTTTTTTTTTAAACATTTTGTCATAGATTTGCTAACCGGAGTGGGTTTGTTATATTGCAATAGGAGCACTTATGAGTGAGCTGAATCACTGATACAGAGGTGCTTTGAGTAAAAACAACACAATCAACAAAATACCACTCAAACACCAATTAGCTAATATATTTAGAAACAGATGTCTCAAACTGTGATATTTACAAATGTACAGTGTAAGTGAATTAGAAAACAGCTTTGTAAACAGTTCAGACTCAAATACATACAAAACATGTTTGATTTTTATATCTCAGTGCAAATATTCATCTGAATTAATTCACATAAAGATTGGCTCTGTGTTTTCATTGGTCACTTTTATCCAATGCAGAATACTTCGCCTTCAATGAAACAAATGAGTCTTTTTTATCTGAGATGATGTGGCAGCTCGATCTGTAAGAAAAGAAAAATATTAAAGCAAACATTTGCAAACTGTTTCTAAAATTTCAGTTGTTATGATTGCTGTTTAGCTTGTGGTGCATGTTGTGGTAACATGCCGTATCAGCCTTTATCAAACAACTGGTAAACAGCCTCTATAAATACTTGTACTAAGTGGCAGGAATTTCACAGCTAAGAGGCCCTGCCATTTGAGGGCACAGTGCAGTTTCCACTCAACAATCAGACAAACAAAATCACCTGTAAAACATGCTTAGACATCATTTATGATTACATTGTTTTTCTTTTGTTGTTCTGCTTTCAGTAGTACCAGTAACAAATACCTATTGATCAAGCACGGATGCAGTCTTTAAGCTAATTGTGACAATAGCATAAATAATAATTTTTTGTGCCAATACAATATTCTGTTCTTAGGGATTTGACCGATTGAGGTGGGTAATGTTAGATTAACTCAGTACTCTTACTTGAGTAAAATTTGTACTCTGTATGTAATAATAATAATGGATTGCATTTATATTGCTCTCTCTACAATGCCCAAGGCGTTCTCAAAGCACTTACAATTTTTCCATTATTCATTCACTCCACAATCACACTGGTGGTGGTAAGCTACTTGTATAGCCACAGCTGCCCTGGGGCACACTGACAGAGGCGTGGCTGCCAGTCTGCGCCTACGGCCCCTCCGACCACCACTGAACACCAATCACACAACCACATTCATTCATAGGCAATCACGGTTAAGTGTCTTGCCCAGGGACACAACAACAGTATGCGCTTCGGGGACTCGAACCGGCGACCCTCAGGTTGCAGGGCGTTTTTTGTTTGTTTGTTTTTGCTCTTTTTGTTTCTTTCTGGTGTTTCTAATGTCCAGATAACATTCAGCTGTACTCTACAAGTCTTGTTTTGGCCCTAATAATCATTTACACTAACAAACAGCACAGATGCCCACTGACCTTCCTGAGTCTGCCGATACTGCTGCCTCTGATGGACTCCATGAGCTGGTCGTGGGCTGATCTGAGAGGGGTGGAGGGTCGGCTAGTGTCCTCTCTCTTGTCCACGGCCACAGGTCTTAGTGCGTTCTTCAGCTCCTTCAGTAAACACCTGGTCTCATTTTTACCTACATCTTTAGCCTTTTTACTCTTCTTCCCTTTCCCCTTTGTGGTCTTCTTACTGCCGGCTTCATGAGCTCGGATGACCTCAGCAATCATTCTGGTGGGTTTCTTCTCCTTCTGTCCATGAGAAGGTGCAGGAGGCAGAGGAGGAGGTGGAGGAGGTGGTGGTGGTGGAGGAGGAGGAGGTGCAGAGGGAGTCTGTTTAGTGTTTCGAGGGAGTTTAGGTGAGGACCATGGAGAGCTGTATGGAGAAGAACCAGGTGTTCCTCTCTGAAGGAAACATAAAGGAAACCATTACAGAAGCTGATGGTTAGACATAACTGTATTAAAGCTGCATTACTTTTTTTCTTGTAATTGAGTAAAAATACTACAATACATACCAGTGCAGTAGTGCGAGGGTTGACAGCCCCCTCTGGCGCCCCCTGTTGACCCTGTCTCTGTCTCTGCTCCTCCAGTCTCTTCTGTCTCTGTCGGTCCTGGTTCCTCGTCAGGATGCCCGTCATACTCATCCTGGGACCAGGCAGGTTGAACTGGTATCCCAACTTAATCAAAGTGTGGTTTTCTCTCAAAATCTTCACCATCTCCATCTCCACCTACAAGAGATATGCATGCATAGATTAGAAATATTAGCTTCATGATGATTAGAAGAACAATAATTGAAAATGCAGAATGTTACCTGTCCTCCACAAATGTGTCTCTGGTTGTGGAAGCGCAGCTCGGTCAGGGTGTGGTTTACCGGTAGAGCTTGTACCAGGGCCATTACTCCCTTCCCACTCACAAAGTTAGACTCTATATTCAGACTGACGATTGATGAGTTCTCTCTTAGCATCTTAGCTATGGCCAAAGCCACAGGATCATCGGCTCGAGTGTTGGCCAAGCTAAAGGTCCGCACATGTGAGTTGGACCTTAGTGCCTCTGCAAATCGGATCAGGGTTTCCTGTGAAGAAAGACAGTTTAGATGCATCTGAATAAATGTTGAGCAATGTTAAGTCTTAATATATTTAGGGCATTCATTTTGGACAATTGTAGATGTTCATTTAAAGTTGTTTTTCTCTACAGAAAAGGGTAGTCTGTAGTCTGTGGAGGCCAAGGAAGGGACTACAGAAGTTTCTTTTTTTTTTTCTTTTTTTAAAGAAACTTACGGACTACACCTTTAAGGCCCTATTTCCCACATTTACTCTACAATATCAGCCCATGTCAGAGCAGTTGGTGTAGAAATCTAATGTTAATTATTTGTAATATTAATATAGATGTGTAAATATTGCAACTTGGGAAGGAAGAGCAGGTGCTTTTACCTATCTAGTTTCAAGCACTAGATAGGACCACTCACTGATAAACTCTTTAAGACAATTTAAGAAGAAGGGTGTTATGAGATGTTTGAGTATTTGTATTGGATTGTTGCTCATGTTGTTGTGAATGTATTTTAACTACTGCCATTTTGAGACTTCACCAAATATCAAATAATATAATATCTGTCACTTTTTACCTGTGAGATGTCATCAATGTTGTTCAGGTTTACGTCTGTTAGTTCAGGGTCATTGTTGAGTACTTTCTGAAGAGCCTCATCCACAACAGTTGGGTTTCCGGTCGTGAGGTTATCGGCAGGTGGTGGTGGAGGAGGTGGTGGAGGGGGCGGAGTCAACCTCATAGGCTCCACCCTCTGCGGTTTTAGTAGCATTGGAGCTTCTGTTTGCAACATCTGTGAACTCGTTATCTCTGATTTAGTTTTATTGTCTTGTTCATCTTCATCATCTTCATCGTCTTCATCATCCTCTTCTGTGACAGCCTCCTCTTCCTCCTCACTCTCCTCTTCATCCTCCTCCTCTTCCTCAGATTTGTCCTCACTTTGTTTTTGATACTTGTTCAGTTCTTTCTCGTTCTCGTCGTCTTTTTCATCTTCATATTCACTGTCCTCATCTGTCTCACACTCCTTTGACTCTTCACTCTGAAAGTATAAAAAGCAACTATTGGACTGCTGACTCTATAAGGTATACCTTTTCAACTGTTAGTTAATACAAAAAGCTAATCAACATGACAGCAGGTCAACTCATGTACTTATTCAGGTATCTTTAAGTTAAATATGCGTAAAGATGAAAATGGGGTAAAAAGTGAGCCTGAATCCTCCATGGTTGTTGGTGTCATGTGCACTTCTCAGTATTTCAGATTTCAGATCTCTTGGAACGTTTTGCACAAGATACAATTTAGAAAATGGTGTACAAAATATCCAATTCTGTGGACTAAAATACCAGAGGTGGTACAAGAACACACATACACTGGCCAGAGAAGAAAGTTACTGGAAGCTAAGTAAGGTCAACCATCTGAAATCTGATGGACTATAGTAACAGAAGACTACACCAATTTATTAGGTACAGGATTCACCTAATAAAGTGGCAAGTATGTGTATTGTCTTGCAAGATTTGTTGTGTCATAATAAACAAATCCAGATGTATTTTCAGACTGAAAAAGACGGGAATATAAATTAGTCACAGCTTTTCTGCCCAATTAGTACATCAAGTGACCCAATATTCTATTTAAAAGTTTGCCCTGACTAACATCTATAGAACTTTAAACTAGCTCTATGATGCTTCTGGCACATTGTAGAAATACCAAGCAAATCAAATTAATGATGTCGGGACACTTACCGGTTTGGGGCTCTCTCCTCCAGTGATCTCGTCCTCCAGCAGTCTGCGTGTCTCGTTCTCCCAATACTTCATAAGAGCTTCCCTGCTGAATGTGCCTGTAGGGGTTTTGTCTGTTTGATCTCTTTGTCTAAGACCTATGGGCACATTGGTATCTGGTTCGATATCTGCCAGATCTTTCTCCAGTTCTGCCAATTCTTCGGGGGTGAGAGATGCCAACAGTTCATCTTCGTCCACGTCTTCATATTTACTCAATTCTCGACGGTACCCAAAGACACTCATGGTTGGAGAAGATAGTAGAAATTTCAACAGCTAGAAACTCCACTACTTTCAGATTGTTCTAGTAAACAAAGCCAAATCTTCTGATGATGTTTAGGTCATTGAGGATTGAGTCTGTTTTCCCAAAAATTCCCAAAAATCTAAACAAAGTACCCTTAAAATGTTCCACTCTGGTCCGCTAAAGTTTCTTATGTCGATTGCCAAGACTAGTTTGAACTGGATAACTGTTGGCTGGCAAAGTGAAGATAGCACTGTTCTGTCCCGGTCTAATCTCCCCAGCTGCCACCCAGGCCTTAAGTGGGGGATCAGAGGGGAGCGTACCAAAGTGTGGGGCCCATGATGCAGCGTCTTTTTTGGGACAAGCTGCTCAGCGAGAGAGCCACAAAAAGCATGTGAGCTAAGGGACTGTGGCTTGTCAGTGTGTCTGTCATAGCTTTGTCCAAGGCTAAAAAAGAACAACTGGACACTAAAGGAAGGGAGCACAGGTCATATGTCTACTAATAAAGAGGTCACCATTACGTATGACATGCTACAATGGAAATGTGCTAAACTGTTTCAGAGCTTATATTGGTTTAATGGGCTCACTGATGGACATTATTGTACCTATTGCATGTGTGAATCTATTCTGTTCAAGGATAGCCAGATTGACGAGACTACAGTCACAATCAGAGCATTTTAACTTTAGTAGTTGACTCTGGAAGGTACGATAATCTTCCTGATATAATATTGACTATTTATCCAGGCTTGAGACCAGCACACCAGTATGTGTAGGGTTGAGAGTTCCATAATTGAATCCCAATCTCTCATACACCAAAAATTACAAATATATACTTACGATGAAATTTTAGGTTGTTAGGTGCACTGTTAGCCCACTGTTTGCTTGTTTCTATTTGTTGAGACATGGCAAAGATCTTGAAAACATAGGAATTCTTATCAAATGGTTTCCTAGTTACAATGTACAATATCAATGTTCTTGTAGAATTAATGTGTAGCCTAACTGTAGGAAATTAAAAATAGGAAAAATTCACAAGATTCTTAGTGTAAAGTACTAAAGGCTCTTACATAACAGCCTTTATAATCCCTTTCACTGAGGCTGGCACGAAACAAGAAGTAAACAAACAGAGGAGTTATTGATGAGTATTAAGGAAATGAGAAGAGTTCATAGCTGCTGTAATCTGCCGTTGAGAGATGTCAGATTTACACACATAGTCGGACAATTACATAAGAACATTGCTGGCACTATTTGACACACAACTGAAGGGCAGCCTTTTTAGTTAAATTAAAACTTTAAAAGTAGAAAAACATTATATACATTTTGCTAACCAGCTAGCATTTTTTTTACATAACAAAAACTATGGACAAAAATCAATTGATCCATCAACAATTTGCAGAAATAAATAGCAAGCAACTGTTTTTCCACTAACACACCTGATTAGTACAAAATGGCTAATGGTGTTGTATGTGTATATGACAACACTTTTGTCCTTCATTAACTCATTCTCAATTAATTTACTGTAAATCTACACATGTCATCTATATGCTTGCATGTCCTTGTGGCCTAGCTTATGTTGGTCAAACAAAAAGACAGTTAAAGGATCTCTGAACACAAAACAGCCATTAGAACTGGGAATATGGACTATGCTATGGCAAAACATTATAAAGAAGCAAACCATGGTTCACCCTCTTCTATGAGATTTTATGGAACTGAAAGAATTACACTGTCCACCAGAGGGGCTGATATTCTGAAAAAACTCTTGCAAAGAGAAATGTTTTGGATCTATTCATTGAACATTATGACACGAAATGGACTAAATGATGATTTTAGCCTTAAATGTTTTTAGGTTAAAAATCTATTGCATTAAGATGTTTAGTTGTCTGACTAGATTCTAAAATGTAATTGGTTAATCCTAACCACGCCCACAAGTCACCTGGGACACCCTTACCCATTGGCTTTAAAAGCAAGCCAGAACACTAAAGCTGTAACTGCTCTGATGAAGGCTCTTAGCCGAAACACGTAAGCGTCTAATCAATATGTTGTAGCCAAAATAAAGAACATTTATGTGAGTATCTCTGTCCTGTTTGAATCATTTAGATGTGCTACCCTTTACAACTTTTTGACTGAAGTACTTTTTTTGGGGGGGTTTAGCACTCAACTTTAACAAGAGGCGCAACTTTTCCCACCGTGATTTAGAAAATTAAGTTGTTTAAAAAGAAAAGAAAAAAAAAATAGAAAGAAAAAAAAGTGTTTCCCAAAGTGTGGTCCAGGGGCCATTAGTGGTCCGTGAGAGGCCCAAAGTGGTCCGCAAGAAGATGTCAGAAAGAAAAAAAATATATTCAGTGTGTCTTAAATTTACTTATGACTCTCTGAGCAAGTTCATGTGCAGAATTAATACATGAATAACTAGTCGAATGCAGCCAAATAGAGACTGTAGCTATTTGTTCGATTCTACAAAAATCCATTTTGGCGTGGTTAGGTGGTCAGCAAAATCCTTCTGCCTAAGTGGTCCTTGGTTCAGTAAAGTTTGAGGATTACTGATCTAAAATGACTTGAATTTACTGCACTAGTCTTATTTATATTTTGTTTGATATACTGTATATATATTTTTTCTTATTTCAAGGTCTACGTCTTACTACCAACTTACACCTAATATTACGCATCTCAGTAACGAGATGCAAGGAGTCTATTTTTTTGCTGATGACGCAGTGGCAAGAATGAACCAAATATTGAACAAAATAAAAAACAGGGAGAGTGTCCAGTATATTTCAAAGGTAAAAATGTAATTCCTGAAACACTGTCTCTACACCTTTAACGTCTCTTGGCAAACTCATAATGACACATTTTTATAAAGGTAAAATAATATAGTGTAGCTGGATGAATTTGACTACCCTGCCCAACATATCCAGTAAATTAGGGGAAATAAAATAAAAACTCGTTGTCAAAACCCCTCAAGTAATTGTCATTTTAACTCATCTCCATATTCCTTTTTTGTAGTGTGCATTTTGATCCAGGAAGCTTCCAGTTGCTCTGTCCAAGATGCTGGAAATGCCTTTTTAAGTGTATATTATGGTGCCCTTGACGGTGGTGGAAGCGCTGGAGAAATCATTAAAGCAAATTAGACTATTAACATCCTAAGCAGCATCGGTCTTGTGGATCGATCGGCCCTCATCTTCTTTAGAGGGCCTCTCGGTGTCCTAAAACCATTACCAACACATTATGAGGACACTCCATTTGTTGTATGTAGATCGAGACCAATAATTATTGACACCCATGGGTGGCAATAAGAAAGGCAGGGGTGGGTTATGGCAACTTTTAGGTAGATTTGGAAAAATAGTAACATTTGTTCACTATTTGTTGGCCTTTGTTAATAAGTAATAAACACCATTCATACATACATGGACAATATGGCATCAAATTTGATTCGGGTAATAACTTAAAGCTGCACTACTTTATTATTTTTCCTTGTATTTTGGCAAAGATGATTATTTAGTTATTAGTACAGCATAACAGAGGTCATCTGAGAAATGAGACTTTGAGGTCACCTGTGGGCTGTATTATAAGGGTTTTTGTTTTAGAGCGAGTTTAACCAATCACATGCTTTCATAGGACAGGAGCACTCTGATTGGTTAATACATCCTTTATCTATCCAGAATCTATCAGGAATAATGTGAAGGAGCTGAATACGAACAGGCCTCTGTCCAAATTGGCTACAGGAAACATCCACCTTTTTGGACTTCCCGAGTCACCGCAGTAAACGGGCATCATGGGAAAATTAGCCCTTCATTGTTGCTAACACTACTGCCATCTATGGACACCACAAACAATTTAAAGTCCATAAAGTCCACATTTGGTCCGGACCTAGCAAGCGGGCCAAAGGGCTTTCCTGGTGTGAATAGATCCTTAAACACCAAATATGGAGAGCATTAAGTATCCTGACCCCCTGTATGTCTGTAAAAGAAATTGACAGTAAAAAATCTGGATGAATGACCTTGTTTTGACTTTGAACTCCCCCAAAACCTCAAAACTACAACGCAATGCTTGATTGACATCAAGGAGAACCCACTCTAACATGGGAAGGACATGTAGACTCCACACAGAAAATTCACCATAATAATTTGTCCCATAAAAATCCTTTTCTACTAGTACAACATATCCCCATTCCCAACTTGCTCCTATTTTTCCCATCAAAATTCCAGCTTGTTATTTTACTAACGTCAGTAGCACTTTACTGTACAGCACGGTAATAAAGTGGTAATAGTGTAGTAATAAACATGTTAAACAAGTAACAATATAGTAATTATGGTTAATTTCCAAGTAGTTTCTATGTAATTACCAACCCTAACCCCATATCCTAACCCTAACCATAAAATACCCATTGCTAATCGGTTATTCAATGTTGTGTTACTATCCTGTTGCCATGCTAAATACCCAGCATGAAATTACAAATGTACATACAAACTACATGGTAATAAACCATAAATACTATATTATTTTCTGTTTATTACCATGTTATTACCATATTCTAACTGTGATTTAAAGTTAAGTGTGACCCAAATGTCTAACTTCATCAAAACTATCTCGCGCAAAGATATTTAAACGAAAAAAAAAAACTTGGCTTCGAAACATTTGCAACCAAATGGCTTTTGCTGCTTTGTCGCCTATCTGTAACACTTTGCTATACCTGACTTCCATTGGTAGCTTAGCATTACATTCCCATTGCAATGCACCAGTCACTCCCCAACTGTTTATAATTGCATCATACTGGCACCAATTCAACGTCACGCACTTTAGGAATTTGTCAACAAGATAAATGGCCATCCGCAAATACCTGTATGCTAGTCTATTTTCATTATTTTTATCGGTTTACATGTAACTAGGTCAGCAAAGAGGTGGAGGGGGAAAGGCGTGCATAGAATTGTATTAACATTTTTATTGTGTGCAGATAAAATGAAGGTATTTTGAGGGAGATTAGTTGAATGGTAGAATTATCTGTCCATATCATATGTATAAGGTGATGTGTATTAGAAATGACAATGGGGAGGTAAGTAGGGTAAGATTTTAAAGGTGAAAAATGAAGAATTTGGAAATGAGGTTTTTAAATCTATGCACGATTTTGAGGGGGAAGTAGTATTGGTTTTGTGATGCATATTGGGAGGAGATTTATAAATGAATTATTGGGATTACACTGTAAAAACAATAATTCATACCACTTATAAAGCGATTTTACCGAAAGACACTTTACAGTTGGATTATTCATTCACTCCACAATCACACTGGTGGTGGTAAGCAACTTGAATAGCCACAGCTGCCCTGGGCCTACAACCCATGCACACAACAATATGTGCTTGAGTGGCAATTTGAACCAGCAGCAATCTGGTTGCAGGCCGAAAATTTAAAACAGATTTTGACATGTTGGCTAAAAAATCTGTTATTGCTAAATATTTCTACAAAGTGGTTATACTAAAAATAAAATAATTTTAAAATAATCGTTTTTTAGCCTTTTTAAATGAATGACTCCAAATTGTGCCTACTGTATCAGGATGTGATCTGTTTATTATGGCCACTAATCTTGAAGAAAATGTTCTGCTATTTTCTTTTAGTCTACTAAGATAAGATTTTGGAGACTAAAGCTGAACTGAAAAGAACACAAAATGTTATTACTTATTTATCAGCTTCAAATATCTCTCCCCATTCTTCACGATTTCTTTCCACCTAATTACCGACGCCAGGAGGTTATGTGATCGCCGGCGTTGACGTGTGTACGTGCGTGCGTGTCTGTGATCAAGATAACTCAAAAACTACTACACAGATTTGGATGAAGCTTTCAGGGAAGGTCAGGACTGGTTTAAGGAAGAAGTGATTAAAATTGGGTACATCTGCGATGAATTTTAATTAAGTTATTAATTAATTAAGCTTAAACTTTTAAATGCTATAACTCAAACAGTTTTTGCCAGATCTTCTTTTAACTTTCTGGGCAGTTACATATAATGAAGACGCAGACATATGTAGACTTTG
>JAVQKG010130184.1:0-11996 GCA_036025885.1 Hypseleotris bucephala | reverse complement strand
ATGGTTGTTTTTCTGCACCGTACAGTATAAAAGCTACAACGATTAAAAAAAAGATTGTAAATAGAATAGATCCATCCATGATATGAATGTGTGAGTCACGGTATAGCCAAGTTATTCTCACGTGCAACCTTCTACTTCAACTGCATTGAAGGACACAAATGGAATAATTTAGTAATAGAAACTACAGTACCCATAATCCTCCGCTCTCAGACAACTTGTGTGTGATTGGTCCGTTCTGAATCCAATCACTTTGTTGGCAGTGTATCGCGTTTGGAGCATCCTTCCGTCATGGCGTCTTTATGGTACAAATTGTTTTCCAATCCACCGGTTTTTGCTGCTTTCCTTCTTATTTTGCTATGCCTGCCACCCGGGGGTGGACAGAAGAAAAAGGAGGTAAGCAAGCAAATGCATTTTGCCGAGTGCATGGCCTTGTTTGTGTAACAAAATGTCGCTACAGCTGACCATACCGGTGTGTTTGAAGCTACTGTCAAAGTGGATGCTCGGAATCGCAACACACAACAGTGTAATAATAATTCACCTTTTAAATTCAGTGAACATTTGCTTCTTGTGTCGGCAGTACAGAGATTGTTTTGTAGCCTGTTTTTGCATTTGATCACGTTGGCTAAATAGTAACAAATAGGCTAGGTAACCTGGATATGATAGCAACACACCTTGCTAACCGATGCTGCTAAATGATTTACATCAATGCCAGACAAATACATCTACATTCATGTAGGCTACTTTCTGTGGGCTACAATTATTTTAAAACTAGTTAATTTTGGGAACTGTGACGTTCTTGTTTTTATGTTAACTTCACATTTAGCTATAGGCTACTACAATGGTACACTGATGTGATTAATGCCATAACGTGCTACAATAACCTTACCTGCAATTGCTTTTTGTATTTTAGTAGGGTATGGGTAGCCTATATCTGTGTGGCTACTTTAGTAACATCACAGAGACGTTATTGAAGTTGAAAATTGAGTATGGTGCAATAGCAAGGTGATGATGGGACATTCCTGGCACGTCAAAGGGAATTTCTCGGTAGCTGCCTAAACTGCTCTGCTCTGCAAATGCTGAGGGTCTAGTTTAGTATAGGCTATCTGTACCAATAACACAATACAACGTAGCAAATAACATAGCAACAGAATACACGTGTAAAATTGTCATCAATTTTGGAGAACATGTAACAGCAGCAACATTGCTATGCTTTCAAGACATGTCAACTGTAAATAAACATTAAAATATTTGACATTTTAGACATTTTCTCCTCTTCTTGTAGGCCACACTATCATCAGAACATAGTAACCTACAGTATCTTGCTATACTAATCACAGCAACAACTAAAGCTAGGCCACATTACAGTTTCTCACAGCTTACTCTCAACTGGCACAAAGTAAATGCCACTAACTCAGTGTTGCGTCAGGTTTTCTGATCGAAGAAGAGTATTCTGAGCTACTTAAAAACTTAAACCATTTGTTTTAACCACAGATATCATGGGACTGTTGCACCAGTTTGACCTGAATCAAACATGACTGCTGGATATTGTGTTATGAATAATTGAATGAAATTGTATACAGAATTGTCACTATGTTGATAATAATAAAGATAATAATTAATAGAAAAATTTCTATTTTTTATCAAACCCTTTTGGATTAGAATAACTAGAAGGCTTAATGTTTTTTCTTGGATCCTTTTGGACACTAAAGACAACATAATCTCTGCTAAAACATGTCCAGCTGGGGTTAGATAGCTCTGCAGTGACCTGTCTCTAAATCCCTTAAGTTAAACAAGTTCTATATATTTTGACACTAAACTGAAGTTTCGATGAAGAAGTTTGACTTTGCACGTTGTTAGTTCCAGTGGCTTAAGTGTCTCGGAAAAGATGGCTCTTGGTAATTTGGGAGTCTGCTTTAGCATCAGTCTGGAGAGAGCCACACACACATACAAGGGCCTAGTTTCAATGAGCCACAGGAGGCGTATTGAGAGGTTTAATGTGAGAAATGTACTTTTCCTAGTTTGCTGCCTGAGGCCACAGCAGGGAAGTTGGAGGAAGATGTTATTTAGGTATAGGAATGGACAAAATGGTGAAGCAGCACTTTGTATTCAACCCTGCAACTTCTGCTCTCCGTCTGTGCCCTTCAACTCCTCGCTTTCTTTGCCACAATAGCTTTTTGGCTTGCTCCTTTCGCGCCTGGTTCCCATAGCGCAGCGGTCTTTAAATATCAAGTGACCATTTACAACTGTTTATGCGCCACCATTAAAATGACTATTGCAGACTTGGCCATTTTTGAACTTCTCGTTGCGTTTTACCCCAGAATATGCAGCATTTTAGTACAGCTGATTTGCATCATTTAACAAACTTTGACTGGACTTTGATACTAATATTTTACATGTGTACCAAGTGTAGATAATGTAATATGGAAAAGCTGCAAATAACCATTAAAATAACAGTTTTATGCTGAATGTGTTGCAATTTGCTAATAGTCCTAATTCTTATCTCTTATGCTCTGCTCTGTTTACAGGACAGAGTCAGCCAGCTGAGCTCACAACACACTGAAATCTCACATCAGCAGAGTACAGGTCTTTTGCAAAGGTGTGCTGTATTGTAAGAATAGAAAATGATATTAACCAAAGCGCTGATCTGGGCAGTTTTAGGGAAATGTTATTTTTAACCTATAGAGCATTGTATGTGCAAAGAGGCTAGCTTCTTGGGAGCTAATCAGATTAGATGTATGCAGTTTGTCAAGTGTTAAGTAGTAATGAAAATGTATTATAATATACAGTCTGAATCTGCGGAGCTATGGAGTTGGAGGATTACAGGAAAATAAGTTAAAGTGAGGTTTAAGTTTTAAGATTCTATATTATGTTTTTTAATATGGAAGTAAAATCTCACAGTCTATTTTGAATACATTTACCTTGTGGAGCTCCCACAAAATAGCTGGTTCTGGATTTCAGGGGTTTCCAAATAAATTTTAACCAAAGCCTTGACCCGCTAACAGCCAAACATCTTCTCCATTCACATGATGTTAAATGGTATAGACAACAACAATTCTCTGGTTTCCTAGTTTCAGAGATACATCTTTAGTGTCAGGACTATAGTTAAACATAATTAATTACTCAAACATACCTGAATAAAAGAAAACACAACTCTGAGTATGTGTTTGAGTTAGGAATTAGAGCATTGTTAAAATCTATGAAAAGTCTATTTTGCATAATAAAGGACCTTTAACAAAGATTTTGGGCACGTGCAATTATAAGTACCAGTGCTGGAGTGCAATTTTATTATGTTAAAATTCTGCCATATACTTAGTTAATGTAGCAGTAGAAAATAGAGAGAGGAAGAATATTTCTATCTTTTTTAGCATTCACTCGTTCATCACTCTAGCACTGCTGTATATTATATCCAGCATGTGTTTCTGTCTTAAGGCTGACTGCAGCACAAAGAAAGAACCCGTGTAAGCACTTCCTGTAGCAAGGCTTATATGGAGTCAGGGAAGGCTCAGAGGGAAAAAAAAGTCCAGGCCAGCGAGTCTGAGGGCGGACTGAGAATTATATCAAGCATCCAGAGAGTAGTATATCTTTGGAGAAATATAGATTGCAAAGTGAGCGCTTACCCCACCCAGGGACCCGGGACCAGTCAAATAAGGGGATTGGAATAATAAGAGGCTGGCCCCGTGCTCACACGGGCACAATAAACAGGTCGGCCCTTCAGGGCATAGACTGGGCCACTCGCTAAAGTTTAGAGGCTTATGAAGGCCCTTATGAAGCACTAAACACTGTGTAAGCACTATTCTGTCTCTCCTTACTCAATAGAGGATAAAGGTGTAATTCAACATTTAGACATTTTCACTGGCGTTGGTCCCATCAAATTATACTTTAGACAGGTACAATTATAATGATGTAGGCCCCTAATTAAAACCGGATGAAAATGTGTGGTTATTTAGACAATCATTTTATCCTGTCTTTACAGCTCATGCAAATGTTTCAGTTAATCTACAGTGATACTTTTCTAATTTTCCCACTGACACAGCATAGATTAGACGTCGATTCAGAAAGTAGTATATTTATGTACAAGGTGTGTTTTTGACTTTAGAAGCGTATGGTGTATTTGAACCCAGCTTTGTTTTCCCAACCTGAGTCTCATCCCTCACATTTTAGGCTCATGTTCTAAAAAAAAAAGAGAGAGAAAGAGATCACAGGAAAACGTCTGGGAGCGACTATCAATCAGCGATGTGTCAGTGGCGTTACCTTTGTGCTGTGCAATACTATTTGATTTGTCTGCAGCTCTCCCTACACCAGACACACATCAGGGCATATATCTTCTTTTTCATGTATATTTGATTTTTGTTTTTGTTTGGCATCCTTCTGTTATTTTTTCCTTTTTACTTATGCATTTCACCGCTAATGATTCTCTCTAAACTCTTACATTTTGTACATTTCCAGGCTTGAAATAAGATAGATATAAACGGCTTCTCCTAAAGCCTTGTGTATGTGTTACTTAAACTGCAGCTAAAAGGAGCCATAATGGCAGCTTGGCTAGCGTAGTAAGATGTTTCAATGTTCTCCAAAGTGAATTCAGGGGTGATTTGTTTGGATCTCGCTCATTAGCTGTAGTCATCTGAATTATTGATGCAGCGATGTCAGGCCTGCTTTCCCGGTGACTGATGGCCTGTGTTCGTAAGTCATTTTCCCCCCTCTGCTAGGCCCCGTCCAACATTTCTATAACTAATTTTCTGAGTGGCAAAAAGATCTCCATCTCGCCTTCACTCGTCATTTCCCTTTGCCACCACTTTCCCCTCCCATAGTTACCAACCCAGTACCTTTTCTACACCTAACCGCCATTCTCCATGCGCTCAACAAAGCAGTTTGGGAAAATAAACGTGTTACTTAGTGCTCACTAGGCATGGGACCATATTGCATTTTTGTCTCACGATTATTGTGTCCATAATAATTACTAAATTATTTACAATATTAACTATAATATCATGATAAAACAATGCATACATTTAAAAATTCCCCAAAGTTTTTGTTTAGAATCTCAATAGTACATTTTATTCTACATTGACACCAATATCACTTGAACTTTACTTACTTTACTTACTTACAATAAATTATCAATTCAAAGTAAGGTCTAAAGGGCATTAAGGTACAAATAAATGATTATTATTGCAATGAATGATTATCACTCTAGTAAAAAATAGACATGATAAATTAAGTTCAGTGTTTTTATTGCAATAAACAATATTGTATATTTCCCCCATCACTAGTTCTCACCATGTCAATTATTGCCTGTTTTTCTGTTATATTTTTGTTTCCTGCATGCATTTTGAAATGGTAAAATACAGATCTTTTTTTATTTTCTTGAAACTGTTTCAGCATCTAGTGTAGCTAATATGGGCACATAACTTCTTGTCTTTTAGTACGAAATAAGTATTAAAAATGACCTTGAAAGATAAAAGATGTATATAGACTGTACAGACAGCTCTATTTTGGAATGGTCTGTATTTCAAATACACGCTTAGCACAGCTCGTTACAGTCCATTGTTTTTGTAAATGCTGTGCTTGAGTGAAGTACTCAAAATCTCTCATTTGGCTTGTCATGATGTTATTTCAGTTTTCAACAATATTTTTTCCCTATAGTCCTTTGATTTATGATTGAAAGTCAATTTCATCTGATCTTGAACCTCCATTGACAAATGACATGATATTGCTTGTGACAACTAACCTGCAATGTGATGTATTTGATCTTTTTGGCTTTCTTACAACTTCTTATCTTTAAAGCAAGCAATGTCCTGATAACAGGGTCTTTCCCTCTGTTGTATCTCTCTCTTTTATATCACTCAGTTCATCCTGTTTTTTGTTTTACTTTTTGCTGGTGGTGCCTCTGCTGTGTCTTTTCCTGCCCCCTCCCTCCTGCTGTCATCTTCCATCATTCCCCTTGCTCCTGGGACACACTGTACAGTATCTATATGAAGTGGTGTATTATCCAGCTGCCTGTGTGTGTGTGCTTTTTGAATGATAAGACAACACACTCTAAGCCTATTGGGCATCATTGCCACTGAGCACTTCCCAGGTCACAAATATACACCCACATTTTATTTGGCAGAATTTGTACTTAACACAGACTGTGGTCGTGAGATGCTGTAGCTCAGCTGCTTTAATGTTTTATGTGTTTAGTTAGTTTAGTGTTGATCTTCTGCTGACTGAATCTATTTTGCCTGGTTTACCAGTCCTGAATACCTTTTTCAAAAGAGAGGTAGATTAAGAGAGATGCTTTTACTGTCATTTACATGCAAGTGCAATTCAATTATTAAATGGTCCCTCAATCAGTAATAATAAGTCAGTTTGTTCTGTGTCGATGTCTGTTAATGCCCATGGCCCATGGATAAAAGCTGTTCTTCAGTCGAAAAAGTAGGTTGTGGTCACCTGCAAATCTTTTCTATGAACCAATCACGAGCTGTTTTTTCACAAGTTACGAACAAAATATAAGACAATGCAGATGAGTTTAGTTTACCAGGTGTTGGTTGACTTATCAAGCCTGCGGCACTTAAACTGCATCCAAAAATAGTTCAAGCGAGGTGAAGGTGCAACCATGAGAGATGAGACAAAGACAATATCATGAAAGGCTTTTTATGGCTCATAGTCACACAACAGTGATGTGTTGATTTGAGGCCAGAAATATCAAAGAGAAGCACTTTAGCTGCGAAACATTTTCCTTCTTTCTTCCTTCCCATTCTTTTGAACTGCAGCCTCTCTAGCTGTCCCCTTAAAATGGCCTTTTATAAGTCTGTTCCATGTCCTAAAATCCTCTTGTGAAAAACAAGAGCTTGTTCTGACTATATAACAGCCTTATGCATCGCTTCAGTGGAAAACAAGGGATGGTCTCGATGTGTTCTAGTGTGGATCAGTGTAAAAACAGCAGCATCTTTATCAAACAGCTCTAAATGCATCTACATCTATTTGTGTGGCTGCAGTGTGGCAGGAGTGCTCTGTCCAAAAGCATATCATGTCATAAACAGACAGCACACATATACCCTTGTTCAAGACAAATAATGATGCTCCCCATGCTGCTAAAGGTGTCCTAAAAAGATCTGCATTACATCATTGTCAGCTCTTTATACAATTTGCTAAATGTTATTTAAATATTTGTTTGTACAAGCAATAGTTCTCATAGTAAATCACATGCAGTACGTCCCACAAAGACAAATTTATTCTTCACTGGCAGAAAAGCTAAGAGCATGGAGGACTGTGAACTTATGCATTTGTGTGACTTTTTTCTTTGTGTTTCAATTCTGGAGAGGCTGTCATATCGCTGCCTTATTGAAAACACTTGTCATGAGAGGAAAAGTGCTGAAGAGACATAAACACAGACAGTCCAAGTGTCCCCACTTTCCTTGTTTGACCCAAGGAAAGTGCGCTTACGGACACAAAATGGATAAACCTGTAGTCAAAACGGTGGGAATTATTGAGTTAATACAGACATTTAGATGAATGTATTTGCATAATGTAATTTGATCAGCTCTCTTCTACCATAACTTTAGATCGGTCAAACACAAACTTTGAGATTTTTTACATAAAACTCTTAAAACCTTAACAGGAGAATATATTTTAGATTTAAAAGGTAATGAAAATAATCCAGATGAAACGATCAAGATCAATTTTAGTATGTGAAATACTTTGAAGAAACAGAAGGCTCCCGCCACCGTCTCACTCTTAATATTATTTTATTGTTTTACAATAACGTTTCGGTCCAACTGACCTTTGTCAAGCTTTGAGACAGGAGCCTTCTGTTTCTTCAAAGTTAAGTCCTTTTCCTCCGACGCACCTGTTACCTTCCGTGGTGTGCAGACAATACACGCTAGTAGTATGTGAAATACTGCAGTCAAATTATGTGCATGGTGAGGGGCTTTATCTGTCTCCAATAACCATATGTTCACCTGGTCACTTAAATCACTTAATTTTCATTGTCTGCTCATTGACAGTTGGTTTGAAGTTTAGCGAGTTTGTCCTAAAAATGTCTGTATGAGCAAATGCATTGATTTGGTGTGATGTGGTTGGCTATTTCAGTTCGCTTTCAGTGAAATAACTATACCTTACAAAGTTACCATTGAGTGTATATCTCTAATCTTATATACCCTTCTATGTCCAGTGAGGCTGATGTAAATATCTGTGTGAATGGCTCATAAGGCTAATTAGCAGCACATTAAGCTCCCAGCTATTAGACTCTTACACTAGCTTTAGCTCCAAAAGGCTAATGAGGTAGCATATTTGGCCAATTACACCTCTATTTCTAATACGTGAATTTGCATTGTAATCACTATTCTTACTTTGACCATTAAAATATAATAGAGCATGCGAATGGCCGGATAGCTTGCAGTTGTTGAGGAGTATTAAGGGCAGACAAAAGAATTGACCTGGAGCTTGTGAGTTAAAAGGTCACAGATGGCTCACATGGAGGAGATGAAGTCGATGATCTGTTAGTGGTCAGACACACTGCAACATCATGACCTTTAGTAAGTCCACTCGCCACAGTTCAGGGCTTTGTGCTTTTTACTGTACAAACACAAAGCAATCTGCCTGTCTCTCTGACACTGGAACTTTGAACAAATGAGTTAGGAGTTTGGACTGCAGCAGCATAGAGCAAAATTGTTGCCTTTATGGCTAAGAAACTACTCAAACGGCTACAACTAACTATTAATTTGCTGATTGATTAATCTGTTGACTATTTTTTTTATTAATGGATTAATCATCAGACAGATAATCATCTTTCTTTTTACTATCTTAAATGTAAAATTATACATATTGCCTTGCATGGCTGTAAAAACGTTTTTCTCCACAAATGGCATGATTTTGAGTGTGAATACTTCAAAATTCACCATTGTTTAACCTAACAAAGGCAGCACTTACCAGTAGATGCTTTTAGACCAACATGTTTTTACTAAAATGTTTAAAAGTTTGACAAGAATTAATAGACAGCAATATTAAACCCTCATTTATACAGATTACCAGCAAAAAAAGTTTTAGGGTTTAGTTACCTGTTAATATTACAAATGTATGTCTGGGGTTTTAAGACTGAAAGATGGGTTTGAGTAAAGACATGGACAAGACTTGAGGACAACAGGCTTTTTTTATGGCCCACAATGTATATTTTTTATGGTAATTCTTTTTAACAGAATTACCATTTCAAGGTTATCATACCATTGTCATATGTTCCTTGCCTGATTATGCCCACATTCATATCTGTAAATAGAAATATATTATCAGTCCTCTCCCAGCCTCTCTTCATTGTGAATGTGTGGTGTGTGTGTGTGCAAGGGCTAATCACTGTCTTAATTACTTGAAACCTTCGAAACACCCTCTCATAGATGTTGTCTTTGACATCTTTGAACCAAGTCCTTGAAGTTAATGAAAGACTGCTTTCCTCCCTAATTTGTGGCATGATGGGATGAGTCTTTATAAGAAGACGCCTTTCAAGTTTTTGTTTCTGTTTTGCTTAATTAAATCTAAAGACCACCTACAGCTGACCTCATGCTCAAATTACTTGAAGAAAGGCATCTTTATTCTCTTACTAACTTAGTTCTTTTATATGGCAAATATAAAGCATATTAGGCCAATAACTGAACACAAGAGGATGTACACCTAATGCATCCAACCTTGTCCACACTTTGTCTTTAAAGTTACTCAAACACATTTTTATTCCCATTAGTATTGTGATTTATGTGGGTGGATGACTTCATTCTTCCATTTATTCACTAGGGGCAATTCACATATGTATAACCTATAGTTTGGTTTTGTCAAAAACATGAGCGGTATTTTCTCAGACTTACAAAATCTTTTTTTCAAAAGCAATAGATTCATCCCGATACATCTCAACAAACCTCAGTTCTATGCAGTTGAAATATGTTTATCAAGTCATTCTTGATTATACCACTTCTAGAAAGCTCATCAGGTGTTGCTTTGGCTGGTCTAGACCAGACCTGGGTGAAGCGCGGCCCTTGACCAGTCCCTATCTGGCCCTCAGAAGGCTTGTTATAACAATAATCTATGTTAATAAATCATCTGGTTCTCGGTGCACAGTGGTGGTATGGTGCAAGAGCTCGCAGGTGTTAAGTGACTCAGGTCTGAAAGTGTCACTGCCTAATGTATTTTGCCCATTGGCACTGACAGAAAACTAGAACATCATCTAAGTCTGATTTAGTTTCTCTTTTTATGCTGGTATTTCTGTTCTATATTCATGCTTCATAAATTTCTCTGATTTCCTCTCAATTTTCCATTTATTTCTTCTCCTGCCATGCCTTCCATTTCCTGTCTTTATTGCACAAAGAGGTATATTGTGACCATATGCTCTCTGAGTGCTCCCTATGGCACCCTATAGTTTTTTTTAGTGAAGGGCTTACCCAGTGCATGTCCACCCCCCATTTTTTATTGGAATGCTTTTATAACAAAATCAAATGGCACTGATGCCCCATAAACCCAATTGGAGCAGTGCACTTTCCCCAGAGAAATGATACTTGCTTGGACAGGCAAAAGAGAAATAAACAGTGAAGGCAGATTTGTGCAGAGGTCAAGCAGAAGGACTGGTATACTGTGGCTACTGAAAGTGATGAAAGAGGGAAATGACTCCTTATGCAGCACATATATTATTTGATAAAACCTCCTATTTTGAAGAACTGGCTAACTGAGGTAAACCACATTCATTATTCAACTTTCAAGAGACAACAACCAAAATCATACTGTATTTAATTCACAATATTTTGGCGCAGACCAGTTTGCACCTCAGTATTTGTACACCTCTGTTCCCATTTTTCGATTATGCACAGCACTTGTAGCGCTTTTCAAATTAACCAAAGATGCTTTACAATTGCATTGTTCCCTCCCTGCACAGTCAAACTCTGTTGGTGGTAAGCTACTTGTGTAGCCACAGCTGCCCTGGGGCACATTGTCAGAGGCCAGT
Source organism: Hypseleotris bucephala (assembly GCA_036025885.1). NCBI lineage: Eukaryota > Metazoa > Chordata > Actinopteri > Gobiiformes > Eleotridae > Hypseleotris > Hypseleotris bucephala. The sequence continues at coordinate 1,039 of JAVQKG010130184.1, read as the reverse complement.
CTGCGCCTACTGCGAGGATTTGAACCGATAGAAAAAATTAAGCCTAACATATTTGGCAATGTCTTTCATCAGAAATCTTCAATATGAAATGTAAGCATTCGTCACTGCATAAAATGCAGTCATGTGGTGAAAATCACTCTATGCCATAGGCACATGAACACTTTATTTGCTCAAACCTAAATCAAACCTGTAAGTCAAAACTTGATTATTTCTTTATGAATTTATTGAAGCATGTGGCATTTAATAACTTCCAAAAGAAAGTAAAAACTAACTTGTCATTCTGAACTTTGAAACAGAAACGGCCTGGGGTACTCAATGAAAAGTACAAGAGTGTTGTGTTTGAGTTTAAAAATGTCAGCCCGTGTGCCCCTGTAGCATTAGACAGAAAATGTAAAATGTAAGCAAATAGGCTGATAACGTTTTAGATATTCTATACGCATCTGTGCACTGATACAACCTCTGCCTCTAATGAGCAGAAAACGTTGGATAAATAAAATCCATATTGGCAGACAGACAGAAAGATATGAGGACAATAGCGAGAGTAAAATGCATATTTCACATAGTTGTTATTGGGCAGATAAGCTGACAAATCCCCACACAGACAAGTCACGTCTTTGCTGGAAACCCAGATTAAGAGCTGACAAATTTGGAAGCTGTGATATGAGAGCTGAGTTTGAGATGGGAACAATAGTGACGCTTGCAGAAACACTGTCAAAGTGAAGGACAGTCCTAGTGTTTACATTTCATTATATTGACATTATCTCTAGTATTTTAGGATTCCTATTGATATTTGTTTGTATTTTGACATATTTAAACAAATGACTTGAAAAAATGGGCACTGTACTGTGAAAAGGGAAAAGATGTAATTACTGTTTTTACAACAGCACTGTGTTGATTTGTTGTGTTATGTTTATAAACTTGTAATATTTTGCAATCATTAATTAACCAATAAGGTTGTAAATATCTTGAAACCGCTAATTATAATAACAATAATCAAAAGATATTTTAAAATAATGAATTCAAGAAAATATAATTAAAT
>JAVQKG010130161.1:0-12042 GCA_036025885.1 Hypseleotris bucephala | reverse complement strand
CCCTTCCCAGAAAAATGGTATTATTGCATCTAAAGAAGTAACATGTTCCTGCAGAGAGACAGAGTATGCTTCATCTTGTGCAGGTGTTAAAACAATTAGCTTCAGATGCTAACATATTTTGTCCAAAGATGACACCTACTGACAAGATGACAGAGAACGCAGGCGGAAAACACTGAACTTTCAAGACAGTCACCCTACAAGATTTAAAAAGCCAAGGCCAAGTAGCTAGAGATACTAAAAGTACCCAAACTATGCTGCCATGCTGGAGCTGAAGTGCTATCATCCATGAAGCGACCCCTGAAATGTCATAGGGATGCTTTTCAGGAGAACACGCATTTATAGCAATGGAAAATACTGGAATGATATGAGCGCTCACTATCACAAAAACACTGAAATATACAGATTACAGAATATATAAATACGTTCAAAAATTTAACAATTTTGACTATAGGATATCAGTGAGATTGATTAATATTGGCAAATATCTACTCAAAAGTTTCTAACATGAGGTGCAAAGGTCATATACTTCGTGCTAAATCCACTCATTTGTGGTTCTCTGTGGCAGGAATTTCTTGAAAAATATAAAAACATACAAAATACAGTTTAAGTCAATTTTAAAACTTGGAAATTTTAAGTAATTGGCCCATTGTTACAGCAACTGGACAGCCATTCCTTCTGCTGCTATTATTACCTAACATCATGTTTATATTACAACAAATATAACTTTTTTACACAAGTTGCACACAGACATACATGACAATACACAGTGTAGCACAGTACAAAGGTGATTGAGTGTGGCACGGTATTATTATTTTTTTCTATTTGACAGCACAGTGGCACCACCAGCAAGTGTCATCACAAACTAGTCTCTCTGTCCAAGCTCTTGTTATGTCTCCGCCGCTTGTGGCGCTTTCCACCACCACTGGAACTACACAAGGAAAAAAAACAGGAAACTAATTATGGACTTTTAATAAGATTGTATAAATATTTTTTAACACACAAACACAATCAGACACAAGGCAGACAGTACTCTTCAAAGACATTACAGCATGCAGGTCTAACTGCATTCACAACATAATTTAAATCAAATCAAAGGGGATCACAACTTCCCTCTGCCAAATTATCCTTAACATCACACAGAAAGGCATGCTACAGTTCTCTGGCTAATGTCAGTGCAACACATGACACAGTTCATGCAGATGGGAATGGGAAGAACTCACCTTTGGGATCTGAGCTTCTGAAAGGTTAGGAAGGGGAGCTTAGGGTGGAATGGAATGAGAAAATCAGGCAGGAGATGTTAGTCTACTCTGTGGGAGATCTGGGAGGGCAGAAATGCTTTTAGATAAACTAAACATAATAACAGCTCTCATTTTCCTGGAAATATCAGATTAAAAGTAAATATCCCATTTTTACAACAAACACTGCTTTTTTGATTAGACATTTTCCTAAAATTAAACCAAATATATTGAGTGTGTGAAGGCCGAAGTCCTGTGCTCACCTTTTAGGACCTGCTTCTTTCTCTTTCTTGGCAGTCTCAGGATTCACACTTTTCCATACATTTCCAAAAGATCCTTTGGACATTTCATCAGTGATGTTCACTGTGGCAGGGTCATCCCTATAACCACAATACATGTCAAATTTAAATATAAATTATATAAATCAAGAAAATGTTCAAAAAAGTAAAAAAAAGCTTACTTGAAGTGTTCCTCTAGTGGCACCTGGACAATACCCTCCTCTGCGATAATACTGTGCTCCTCCTATAGTAAAATAAAACACTAAATGTTTGCAGTGGCAGTAGTTGATGCCAAGTGTGCTTTTGACATTCTAGTGTACCTCTTGAGCAGCATCCTCCAGTTTCTTTTTCTTCCACTCTGGCATTAGGTCATCCAACCAGCTTAGCTCTCTTTTGGAGAAAATTAGGTCTAGCAGCTTCCTTATAAACACCAAAGCCAAAACCTAAGGCAGAAGAACAAGGAAAGACATTTAAATCTTGTGTGCAAAGGGCTAGTGTTACATTTGAAGCACATCATACCATACCATCATAGGAAAGACAATGGCTGCTCTGGATGTCTTGATAACCCAAAGAAGGACTAAGCAGCTCAGTTGGACGATTGTAAACAGATGCACTTTCCGTAATGGGACGTGACGAAGGTAGATGAAGTCTGGCTGGTGCTTAGCTGGCATACCAAACAGCCTCAGACGGTCAAAGAACTACAAACACATAAAACATTAGATTGCTTTAATTTTATTTTGGCACATCTATAGATTATTTATTATTTTAACAACATAGAAAATCACCTGAATGCCTCTGAGTGAAGATGCCCCCATGTAAAGAAACACTCCATACAGCACAGGCATTGGAATAAACTACAAAAGATAAGCAGTTAAAGTGAAACCTTTGAATTTTATGTCATAGTTGAAGCAGTCTAGCAGTGCACACCTTAAGAACGGAGGTCATGAAGACAGAGCAGCCCATGAGTGTGAAGATCATGAGTCCCGTGAAGCGCTGCTCCCTTATTCCCAGAAATTTGGGCTGTTCTCCCGGAGCAGAGCACTCAGACTCCAGCTTCAGACTGTTGACGTGAGAGATAGACAGCACAGTGGCAGCTACGAACCAAGGCAGCCCCATGATAGAGCACACGCCCAGCATGACCCCAACCACAAACAGGTCCAAGTGGTAGCCACAGCCTTTCTGTAAAACAGCACCAGTGCACACATGTAGGACTGAGTGATGGTGATTCAATTATTGGGCAATAGTAACTACAGGGAAAGAAGAAATGTGTCTTGAACTGCAGTGATTGTCCTCTTAAGAGATTCTAATAAAAGCCAAGTGACAGAATACCTTGAGTTTGTGCTCCTTCCTGTTGATAATGACAGCTGTGATCTGCTGGTCCATGAAGATGAGGATGGTGCAGAGCAGAGCAGGGATAAAAGTCACAATGGTTGTCCACCAGGGGTTAGGCCCCACAGGGTTTATGAGCCAGCCACGATCGTCTCGAGTTGGCTTGAGGAAACAAAAAAAATATATATAAAAAACATTTAAATAAATATGAAAGATTTGATTATTGCAAAGAGTATGCCGTAATATTCACTTACCTTAAACTTGCTAGGTACTTGAAGTTTGGGTGATGGTATACCCAAAGCATAATCAATAAGAACCATGGTGAGGATCGTGATGAAGACAGCAAAGTCACTGATGATAGACCTTATCTGCAGGGAAACAATATTTTATCAACAATCGCAATGTTACCACTAACTACCTAGGTGGCGCCTGTACACTGCACATCAGTGTCAACCGACAGAAACCCATGCTCATGAGTTTCATCTAAGCATTTGCACAGACATAATGGACACACACAAGTTGCTACTGGTTTTTAGCAACCAACAGATGGCAGCATAATCTAAAAGGACACACAAAAATGCAGTCAATGCAGTAAAAGCTGTTTCAGTCTCAAAATTAGAAGTCAGTGAGCTGTTGATTCACTTTTGCTGCATTGATTTGACAAAAATGAACACTCCTAATTTAACAAGAAATGAAAGATAAAAGATATATAAGTACATACCCTGGTGGGAAAGTAGCGGCTGGTTTTGAACTCTTTGAGGAAAGCAGACATAGAGACCGTGGAAAAGAAGAGGATGACACACCAGAAGAGGACATCAGGAATGTATGGACCATGTGAACCACAGGCTGCACCCACAAAGTCCCCATGCAAATGTTCACACTCCTACAATGACACATACAAGTCTGTTATGCATCTACCTGGTGCAGTTAAAGCACATAATTCATCAATTTAATGACTTCATATTTCTAGAGCCTATGTAGAAGTGTGGCAGCACAATGCCACATGCATGGCTTATCTGTATGAGCAATAAAAAATCCACTTTCCACATTGTATGCCTGTGCTGATGCTGCTAAATCCTGTGAAACCCTGCCCATGTTGGTAATCCCCCTCCCTTCTCACGATACTTCTTGACACAGCAAATGTGCACAAAACAAAAGCTGGGGAAACACAGACTAGACTTTTTTTTTTTTGCTTTTTGTAACAAAGTTACATGTACATGTGTGTTAATATAGAAGGCATTCAACAATTAACAATATAGCACATATTCTGTTGTACAAACAGATTCATCCTAAAATTAGACTATGAAGGCTGACTTAGGATGCACAGATAGCGTATCTGATATCGGTGCTGATCCAGGCCTTTCAGCTGGATCGGTGGATCGGTGATTGTGGCCGATACTGGAACCAATATCATGTATTATACTTTTTCCTAATTATGAGCAGATAAATAAAGTGGCAAATGATATTGTATTACACTGTAACTCAAAAATGACAAAAGTCAGACATGTTTAGGATCACCTGGTCTTAGTATTTGCATTAGTATTGGTGGATATCGGGTATCGGTCGATCCACAAAGCCCACATATCGGGATCGGTATTGTGACTGAAAAAGCTGGAACGGTGCATCTCTAATGCTGACAGTAACAAATTATGCAGAGGTCCAGGATAAAAGGCATCGGTGATCTTGTCTGTATTTAATGGACCAGAGTAGAAGCAAATATCACACTGAAATAAGCTGATGTTTTATTCATTTACCTGCTAATTCAAAATAACAGTAAGTGTTTGACCTCAATGTCTCAACATTTGACAGATAGTGAAATATTTTTAGGCTTTGGGAACATGCTTCTTCGCTACAATTCAAAGCAAAGCCTTAGAATGGCAGAAGAGTGGCAGAATATAATGAACTTCCTACCGCAACTTCCAGACTGGTCCAGTTGACCTCCGAGGGTGTGATGTTTCTTTTCTCCCAAAGCTGTAAAGTTTCATTACTCGGATTGGTGGGTTCCACACAAGCACACCTGAGAGAGTAAACTTTATCATTATCAGATGCATTTTTGGAGGATGACATGTCCAAAACTAAATGTCAGAGCGCCCCCACTGACTAATAAAACAAAATGGTAACAGGAATTGTCACAGCCACTAGGTTTAAGAATAGGAATTACAGTGTATGAGGCTAACCAACACCTGATTATTCAAAACATTATAAAGAAACAGTAATATATAACAAATGAAGAGCTTAAGTCTGACCAAATATGCACACTCTTTGGTAGTGACAGTAGTCCTTTTGAGACTTACGAGTACATGGTGAGTTTCTGTATGTTGTTGTTTTTATTGATTGGGTAGTGCACCCCCAGGTGAAGGAGCTTCTCCAGGGCCTCATAGATGAAGATAATGCAGATCAGTGCGGCGAAGGCTTCTTCAGTGAAGCGTGTAATGTAACAGACAAGTGAGCTTGCATCAGTGGCCACCAACAACAGACAGAAGAAGGCAGTCCACAAACCAATACAAGCTCTTAGGGAGAGATATGACAGCCCATACTCCCTAAGAGAGGAACACACCACAGGAAAAGAGAAATCAACTGACAGCAGCACAAAGACACCCACATCACTCCACCACTCAGTATGGCCTCTTGTTGATGACATACTTGCAGAATTTGAAGAGGATTTTTTCAAAAACTAGGACAGGCCCTGTGCTCCCCAGAATGGTGAGGGGCTGGCCAGCAAATAGAGAATAAGCAATTCCAGTCATAGATGCTCCAAAAAGAGACTCTATGGCGCTCTGAAAACACAGGAAATCATTCTGTAATTTTGGTTTAACATTGTTAGGTACACTGACAAGTACATAGATTACTTAGATTAAATCAAAATGAAGTGTATCACTGCCTCTTCTGCAGACACATCTCATAGGTAGTAAATGAAAATCTCTGAGCTTACCACGCGTCCCTCTGTGGCCTCTCCCAACAGGCCTCCAAAGGTGATGACAGGTGACATACATGCACAATAGAGAAAGAGGAAGGAAGCCAGACACTGCAGACTAATGGCATCTGTGTAGTCAGAAAGGTAGTGGGGAGCCTTTCGCTTGATGTCCAAAAAAAAGCCCCCAAAAAACCTGTGACATACCATAAAAAAGTAGATTAACTCATATTATAGTCTTGTATGACCTATAGATGTCCTGTGCTGGGGAAAATAAACAGAATTAAAAAAAACATTCTAATTGTCTCAAATGACTGTTTACTGTACTGAATCTGTCACCACGCTAAATATTGAAAAAGGACCAAGTGCCATGTGTGTTTTTATCAAGTGTGAGTCAATTTGTCGAGTCATGCATCTATCTTTGGACAGCGAGCACACTCTCTGCTGCTGCACGCCAGAGCGGGGAGAACAAGCTGGAGATGGTTGCTATAGCAACAAGGGTGGGATGCTGTGTTTTTTCCAGCTGGATTGATAGCTAAGACTGGGCTTGTGGCCAGTATTCTCAAGGAAAAGAGATAGGACTGCCGCATACCGCAGCTCACATACTCAAAGTGTCATATACTCCACTAGTGTTTTCAGACATGACTATGCTATCCATTATACAGTTTGAAATTGATATATCAAGCACATACAAAATCTTCTGAAGGTCATGAGTGGCAATGATAGCTAACCAAAGCATACTACTTTTAAATTGTGCTATAAAATGCATTATTCTTTGTGAAGAAGTGACAGAACACAAAAAATAGCAAAAAAATATAAAAATATATATATATTATTGAAATATCTAAGAGCAGTTTGCATTTTCTTGAAGCTCTATGTAATGGTAAATAATAAAACACGTCCACACAATCTTGTGTGCCTTTGAGTGCTTAAATAATTAATTGCAACATATAAAAGGCCTTTGTGGAAGAGTTGGCATTGATAAAAGGTAGTGTATTTCTTGACCAAGCTAAACTGATGTTGTGCACGACACTGAAGTGGGGACAGAGACAGTACAGTGTGTACAGCACAAATCATGTTGTTAATGTAGGGTTCGAACACTTACTTCCCTGTTCGCTGTAGCTCAGGGCCACCATGACCCCCATGTTCTTCTGATTCTCCCAAATCAGTCACTCCATTGGGGACAGGAGGAATCTTCCGCTTTTCCTGTATTGTGAACACAACTCACTGTAAATAATCGTTCTCACTACTGCACTAAAAAGACACTACAGCAAACTATCTGCATTTTCTTATTGATTCAACAAAGCATTATCTCTCAAAAGCCTACTGCAGTATGAAAATATTTCTAACCAAAAAAAGGTGTCTCGCTTTGTAAATGTAAAATCATCATCAACCTAAAATAACTAGGGGTAAAAATATTTTGGAGTATTGAGAGTAGGACCCTGGGGAGCTGCATCAAAGCTGAGACTGAAACACAGACGATGAAACGTTCCTTAGCAGACACGAGTTTAAACGAGATAGAAATTTTCTTCTTTTTACCTGAGAAGGAACATTTTTGGGAGGCTCTATTCTGATTGATGGGTCCCATTCTCCCGGAGGTAACACTGTCACTTGGTCCAAGAATTCATCAATACCAGCCACCAGGTCATTTCTGTCTTTGGCTTTATATGCGACATCATGGAAAATCTATGGAGAAACAGACAGAAACAGACTTATGGGCCTTCTCATACCTGATACATAATGAAGTAGGTCAACACTTCATAGATGTACTAATCTACAGAGAGTGTAAAATGTCATACTTTCTGGTTATAGAGAACATAACTGGTTAGAGCATAATTTTGGACATCTATATTTTTCTACATTTGTTGTACTCATACTACTCATGCACAGCTGATAAAAACACAATATATCCTTGAGAAACTATGAAAACAAAGGACACAAAACACTAAATGCTTAATCTTGAGATGTACCAGCCTCACCTCATCAGTCATGAGTGTGGCAATAGACCTGCCAATTTCATGATACTGTGGTCCTTTTCCCAGGGGACCGAGCAGGATGAATAGAAACCTGTGGAAAAAACAAGGACAGTTCATTTCTGAGCTCTTCTTCACAGACAATTTTATTTAACTAAACACAGAATAATAACTAAAACTGAACAAACCTAGTGGTGATTGGAACCTCCGCCAGTCCATTGAGCAGAACAGCAGGTGCCAGGCGGACAAAGGCCACAACAGGACGGTCCAAGAACTCTAGCTCCCCCACCAGCACGTTGGACGCCTCTGCACCAGGAGGGATCTTCTTCATGAAGTGGAGGTCAATCTGTGAGAAACATTAGATATGAAAGAGAGATATGTTATGTGGTTTAAGGACAACAAACAAAGACTGGGCTTGTTTCCCAGAGTAAATGCCTCATGATGACCACTTAACCAGTTAGGTAATCTTGGTTAAATATACATTTTAGTTATGTGTCCAGGTATCAGTGGTCATGGATCAACAGTGGAGCAGCAGTAGGCCCAGGGGCTCACCTTGCTGAAATCCACAGTGCTGTTTTCTCTGCTGACGTCTTGTTTGCCCTCTGTACTGGCGGGCTGGGCCTGAGGTGAAACTGTTTGGCCTGGGAGGCAGAGCAGGAAAATCAACATTATGTCCATTTCACAGAGGGTCAGAATATGGTTCTCACACAAGGATGAAGGTCTCCCGTGAGCAAGAACAGGGTACAATTACAAAAAATCAAGCACAATATGAACCTTTTTCTTTCACACAGTTTGGTTGTAAAGTAAAATAAAATAATGATTTATAGTGTACCCTTTAATAATCCCAAAGCATTTATTAGGTTGTTTCATTTAAAACCTATTTTTTCGCATGCTAATTGTCTGCTTTTTGATAAATCCCACTTTGCAGTGAACACTTAATTAGTGGAATAAAGTCAGCCTGTTTTACTGCTTCTTTAGCCTTGGTTGCCAGTGCATTATGTCTTCATCTTTTGTGAAGGGACAACAACCCTGTGCTACTGCGTGAAGGACACTTAAAGATGGTTAATTCTGGGCTCCCCATGGGAGTCGTGTACCCATAGGAAATGAACAATGAAGAGAGGGTGGACAAATACGAAGGACAGCATGTAACTGTGGCCATACAAAAGAATGAAACATCTAACAATACTAATATGATTACAAGACCATTTACTATGAGTGAGTCATAAACAAACACACAAATACTAATGGATGATACAAAAAACACCGGATTATCAGAAACATGATCTACTTAATTTTTGAATGGTTTGATTGTCAAATAAAGTGTGAAACAATCATAAGCAGGTGTGTATGTAGGTGCTCACCATTCTTGTCCATGGAATGAGGCTCTGACTGTTTCTTGCCAATATCTGCAAAAGAACGTACAATCGGGATGCGGTTGGCCAGCTTCTTATGGTTCTGGTGATGGTGCTGCTTAAGAAGAGCATCACGAATTCTTCTCCGGGCATCCTCCCCAACTGCACCAGACACTTCATGCTGATCAAGAACCATATCTGAGAAAATCAGACACAGAGTCAGCCATTGTTTGTGTTTAATGTACAATATGTCAATATTGTGCTGTACACTCAAATCTAGGTTGACATTAGTACTAGTACCTGCAATTTCCTCCAGTGAATTTGCCCTCATGTCAAGCATCACAATGCCATTCATGATGCAGCTGCGAAGCTCAAACAGACTGTGTAGAGAGAGAGTGGCTACGTAGGGCTTACTCCAGCGCTCACCACCATCTTCAACATCCTCCTCAAACTTTAGCCACCTGTGCATAAGACAAACTCAGTAATCTGAAACAGCAAATGACTACATTCAATCAATCAACTTTTATTTATAGAACACCTTACAACAACTAGAGTTAACCAAGTGCTTTACAGTGATAAAAGCAATGACATAAACAATCAAACATTCAACAAAAACAAGTACATTGGTGAAACACAGTAAAAGGGCCCTTTAAGTGCAAAAGGCCATTCTGAATAAATACATTGAGCGTTTCCAGTTTCAGACATCAACTGGTCCAGCTGACAGGGCTGGTGTGCAATGTTTTACTACCTTGCTGTTTCTTTCCATTCTGCATCCTCGCCCTCCCTGAGGCAGATTTCATCCAGCTCTGTGAAAAGAGCATGGGGGATGTGCTCCTCATCACCATCCTCTGTCCCCAACAAAAACTGCACCCTCTGAGCTGGTGTGTCTGCTGCAGCAAATGGGACACAAACAATACAATTACATTTGATTTTAATAAAGCATGCTGAGACACTAAACATGTTTTTTTAGGTCCATGTGTAACTTACTGTGTGAAGGAGATTCTCTCCCATCGTCAGCAGAAGAGTCCCTTTCCTTGGACCTCTTCCTGTGTCTGTGGCCATGATGACGATGGCGTCTGTGTGACCTTCTCCCCAGAGGAACATGAACCCCAATATAGAGAGTACGGTGGCCTAGAAAACAGAAATAGACATTTCATCCAGACAAAGATGAAACTTGACATATACTTTTACAAAACTCTTTTGTAGCTTTGCAGCTTCAACTGTTAATAATTTGGATTCACAGTATAATTTGTTATTGGATAATAAAACAATATAATGCTCCATTTCTTAAGAGTTTGCGTGTCCCCAGAGAGCCAGTTTGAAGACAATACAAACTGACTTTCACCTCTTTTTTAGTGACCAAGCAAGTGTCCTGGCCCAGCTTCTTTCCACTGAGCTCAATAAGTGGTCGGAGAGAGACAAGTTGACACCATATGTGGCGGCAATGTGTCCAACAGAATGTGCTATACTGATCCATACTCAAAGCAATTAGTAGCTAGCCAGTCTTCACATGCTGCATGTTACCAAGGTCTTTTCAGTACTCTATTGAACTTACCTACTGACTATCAGCTATATTTCACAGTATAAAATATAGTGTACCATAACATGGAATATAGAAACAGGATTTGAGACATTCAACACAGTGACATTGTTCCGCCAAAAAAGACTAACTCAATATCCAACAGACACTCGGACACTCTGGAGAGCAGTAAAGTAAGCTCTTGGATATCAAGAATATGTTGTTGCTGTGTCAAAATACATTTGTAGTGAGCAGTATCTGACAGTGCTTGTACTGTTGTAGAAGCATTGGACCAGGGCAAACTACTTAGCAATGTGTAAATTATAGATGAGACAAGTAAAGCAGGCAAGGGAATGTGACCGACTTGGCAGGACTTTAACTAAAGGGCTCAATTTAGTGTGTTGTAGGTAAAGAACTGCCAGAAATCAACATACAGGGAAGCATTATTGCTTTTAAGTTCATGAGTCAAGACGAATGAAGGACTTAACAAAAATAGCTGTCTTCCTCCAGGCCTAAGCTACTGCTGATGTCACAGAAGGACTCTTTTACTGCTACGTTCCACTGGCTTTTAGTCATTCAGTGTTTGAATTCAACCAGTGGTGTGCGCCGGACTGTGGGCTTACCATGCTGACAATGCATCCTAACCAGCTGAAATACTGTAGGGGCAAGCATGTTTAGTAAAGTTGTATTCAAAATGCATAAAACATGTTTTTAGTAATACATTTTCAAACTTTTATTATAACAAACAATCAAGTTTGTTAGATTAAATTTCTATTAATTTTGCATGTATGTATTACAATGATATATCTGTGCTGTGTATATATCTGAAAACAGAAAAACACTAGATGGATCTTCTTAAGTAGGCCTATACAGAATATTGTTATATATGAATTCAAAAAATGTGTTGTGTATTTGGACTGGACTATAGAGATAACTTTAGAGGCAGTATAGGCTTAAGCACAGCAACAGACACAAAGCTAGTCATTACAGCTACCATCACCTGAGGATGAGGGTCCTTAAGATGAAAGTAGCTCTCACCCCACAGTGTCAGAGATTGACATCTTTTTGGGCTTTCTGTTGCTTGGCAACAAAAAGTAAAGCAGACTACCAGAAGAACACAATCACCTTCAGTGAATAGTACCAGCATGGAATTCACTTCCCCAGTTTTTAATAATGGAGATGAATTCTACAAGCTTTTGTAAGAAATTAAAACTTTATATATTTACACAAGAATTACAGTTTTTCTTTAACTTAATAGCTATTGTAAATCCTGTCTAAGCAATAAGTAGGCTATTTACTGTATGTTAAATGTAGAGCTGTTGTATGTAACTGTTGTTGTGTTAAGTGTTTAACTGTAATGCACTCGCCTTTTGTTTTGCATTATGTGCATTTTTTATGTAAAATGTATTCTAATAAGTTTTTGGACCCCAGGAAGAATAGCTGCT
>JAVQKG010130099.1:0-13245 GCA_036025885.1 Hypseleotris bucephala | reverse complement strand
TATGTGGTTAGTGTAGTGCATTATAATAGTAAGAGTTATAAGGGTTTTAAAACCGAAATGACCAAGCATTTATTTCTCTCAATGAGTCAATGCTGGGAGATGCTGACTATGGTTGATGTCTGCGCTTATTGACGGTCTCTAGTTAATAACATCTTCTCAGCTTTCTTATGACATATTAATGATGAAAGAAGGTTTTGAAAAGCTTACTATATTGTGTGATTTACTGACATTTTAACTGAATGGCTCTTCAGAAAACATCTGCTGGATAATAGCTATTTGTCATTTTTCAGAATATTGTCATCTTCTATAGCTACAGCCATTTGTCCCCAAATTCAGTGTGCCTTCACTTTATTAGCTATGATTATATCTACCATCCACAAAACTGCCATTAAACTGTAAATGGCAGTTAGTTTAATCTTGGCATTGTAATTTGTCCCAAATGTCTGGATAACACTATGTGCATAATGTGTATAAATATATTTTGAAACACTATATTTTACATAATCCCGTAATTACATTGTATCTACATCCATTAGGTACAATGTAATATACTGTGTAACAAACTGTAATAGCATGGAACTGCTTTGTAACTAACCCTAACCATTCTGTTAGTAGTTACATTGTTACACAGTGTTTTTCTTAATGAGGTAGATACAATATAGTTAAGGGACAATATAAAGTATGACTGAATATTTCACAAACCACACATTTAGCATAGTGTACACTCTACTACAACAAAGAAGATAACCTACTGCTGTTTTGTGGTATGCTGTTTGTATTAAGTCAATAGTGCCGTATTGTGAGTTGTGCCTCTATTCTCAGCTCCGGTGCATTTAAATGCAGTAGCAGAAGTTGAAGGCTACATTCACAGCTGGTAAATGTGTCTAGTGTTATCCTGTTACACCTCCGTACACTGGCCTCCTGCTCCCTGTGCCTACATACTCTGTGTTTTAGGAAAGACAAATTCACAACAAAGCTGTTCACATTTGCATATTATTCAGTTTGTGTGAGAAGAAGACAAGTGAATGAAGTGACAGTGTTTTCAATTTCTGCCCACAAAAGGAGCCTGTTAACAAGTTCTTACAAAACTGGCACACACTGCAATGGAAATATTAACATTTTACTTTTGAGAATCTAAAAAATCTTAGTATGTGCTCTTCCAACTGTAGAATTTGTCTTGTTTCTATTGGACAGGTTCCTGGAGTGATGCTTTCTTAGATAACTTTACAAGAAAAACCAAAAGTACAAAAATGTTTTAAGGGTAAAAGTCATCTACTATGTCTTGTGGAGCTGCTTTGATTGACGGGTAAAACAGCACTCACACAAGGACTAGTTTTTCTGTTGTGAAAAAGTGATGGTACAGACAGAGTACAGAAAGACAGAGTTATATTGGTCTGCAGTTTAACCCAGCATGCAGCCCATATTCAGAGCTTATAGCGTGCCTTGCCAATTTAACTAAATTTTTTAAAACTTTTATTTAACAATCTGCCATATAAAAACTGTTAATTCGCCTATAACAACTAGACTAATTTAAATAAATAAATCAATAAATTAAGCAGCTTGTGGTCGAATTGGGGGTAAAAGGCTTTAATTTGGTCATTTTCTTAGGGACCTTAAAATATATGTTCACCAGGGCCCAGATTTGGCCCATGGGCCTCGATTTAGTCATTCTTTGTCATTACTACAGTTAATACTTGAGCTCAAAGCAAGTGGAACATGTAGCCTATTCTCCTGTATGTGTCATGGCACATATTTGAAGAAGTGATGCTGTCACAGAAGACAAGTCTACTTTCAAATACGCACATCTGAGCTTTAGGCTTTGGGTGAATCAAACGCATGTAGCTGCTATAGACCGCTCTGCGTTCGCTACAAGATTCTGTTCTCTTCGCGGTTGTCTTTCACTCCCGAGTTTATGTCTTTGTGCGTCATCTCGTCCGCGGAGGGGGAAAAGTAACAAGCCTGTTTTGAAAAAGTAAGGAGTAGAAAGTATAGAGATTTAGATTAAAACGTAGCGAGTAAAACTAACAAGTCACCAGAAAATAAATACTCAGGTAAATTATAGATACCTGAAAAAGTACAGTAACAAGGTACAAATACTTAGTTACATCCCACCTCTGCTGACAGGATACCGAATGTCACTCCTTAATAATTAATTTCGATATATCAATGCAACGTTGATCACAGTATATTAGAATATCAATATTTTGTCCCACCTCTAATTACCACCTTAGTGGCTATTTAAATAGTAACTTACTTCTAAGCTCACTCTTTTGCCGATAAGCGATCAAATAGGGCTTTAGTTGTCCATTTTACTCGCTATGGTTCTTGCATCGTTTTTGTAAAAATAGTTTGTATTCGTGCTGCCCCCCTGACAACCCTGCCCCAGCCTTCAGACAGCTGTCCCTCACACACTCAGCTCCTCCCGTGGTACTTCCTCTCTGTCTCTGAATGATTGTGTGACATAAGAGCTGTATTTACCCTTGAAGCTGTTAATCCCTGGTTTGAGTCCTTATATTATATTTTCCCCACATCCAACAGCTACAATAAATCTGAAAATGTTAAAAAGTCTACATGCTGCCTTACCGCATAGACTAACACTAGGCTTTTTCCTCCTGACTTTCTATCCTTTTCTGCACCGGTTTTGCTTTAGTCTATATTGTAAGAGACCATAATTGTTTTTCATTTTGATATTGTTACTTATAAGTTTTGCTTCTTATTCTAACTACAATATGCTCCATCTGATAAAAGTGCTTGTGTCACAGTCTGTTCTTTCATCTCGCCCCTGTCTCTTGTTACTATTACTTTCGTATGTGAAGTGGATAGGGCTCGCTGCTCTTCATGGCCACAGCCTATTAGTGTGACAGAGATGGTTACCGTGATAGTTTAAACCTGTATCGGCATGATATTCAGTAATGCTCCGGTCTGCCTAAGCTTAATGTCAAAAAGTGGCTCTGCGGGATTCGGTAGCCGGCGTAGAGTCGAATTCCATTAAATATTGACTGTGACATTATAACCTTTTGTGATGAGTTTGCCAGATTAGCTTGACTTCCTGTGAATGTTTGTGTATTGGTGAAAGCGCTACGAGCTCACAAGTGCGGCTCAGTGGCGGAGGAGAAAATAATCTGCTTAGAAATGGCAGGAGCCTTCATCTTCTCTTTGCTCTGTGGAGGTGTCTGTGGCCTTGACAACAACATTACATGCTCACCAGGCAAAGTGTACGACCCCCCTCTCCCCCACCACCTCCTCCTCTTTCCCAAGTCCCAAATACACACAGTACATATCCCGCCATGCAAAGGCTTATGCTGCACAAGTGTTATCTGCGCCGGAGCCCTTGGAGAATCTAATCATCAGAGCTCAGTGCTGAGACCTGAGCCATTTCTGCTGAGCTGTTCTTTCAGAGAGGCTCACGTGACACACATGTCCACGTCGAGTCCTCACTTCAACTTCATCATGCACGACAGCATGCAAGAGGCAAAGATGGCCCTCAACGATTATCTATTTAAAGTTGCTCAGTGAACTTACTCATGTGGCTTTAAAATCTAATAGAATGGGTACTATGAGCACTACTATTGGCTGTTTTAAATATATGAAATGAGTCCGTGTCCAAGGACATCTTAAGGTAAGGTAAAGTCTAAATTGTCCATAGTAAATTAATTTGAGATTGGTACTATTGTGTAGGTTGCTTCGGGCCAAAAGTTGCTGTTAGGCATCAAGCTGTCAAGCACTCCTCATCTTTTAAAGGAAGAAAAAGATTGGAAAATGTCTAAAATGGGCATAACAATTTTTTTTTTAATTTTGACTGGGGTTGAACAATATATGGAAAATGTATTATCGGAATATCCGCTATCCGTAACATCCACATCTCATAACTATAAATATCACCATGATGTCATGTTTAATCTGACATGGATTTATAGAACTAAAATCATCTTTTTCTATTAGAGACATCAATGAAAATGTGTTAAAGTTAAAGTCAACCTTTAGTCATATTTTGTATGTACATTTTTGTTTTAGTCCTTATTTAATCTTAAATTGTGATTTTGATAAACTAGGAACTATCTCTGCTAATTGAACATACAAATATTACAAAATAATTTAGCGCAGTATTCAATTACATATCAATAATACGTTATTTCATATTATGCAGCAACAACAATTATTTTTCACCATTTTGATATTCAGCTGATTTAATTTCCACTAGTCTTTGTGACTAGAACTGTCATGAGTTTAGCCCTGTCTGTTGGGATAATCCTGGTTTCGAGCCATGTGGGACTCTGTGTTTCTGCAGCACAAGTGGCCGCTGGTGTAATTGGCACATAGAGCAGTCCATTATGCAGTTCGCATAATACATCCATGGCGGCATGTCAGCAGTGGAAACAAAATGTGCTCTTTCCACCCAGGCCACATCATATTGTCAAACTTTGTGTAATAGTATCTTGTGATGGCTGGCTGTAAATCTGTTCTGGGCTGATTGGTGCTGAGAGAGTGTGTTGGAGGAGCAGCAGGAGGGAGATGATACCCTGAGGATGGACACAGCCTTGCCCACAGAGGAGGGCCCTCAGGGGGCTACAGGGCCTGAGCAGCTCTCCTGGGAGGGGCCAGCCTCTGGGTCACATCCCCCACAGACATTGTTTTTCCCTGATAGTTTCGATCCACTGTGCTCTGAGCTTCGGCAGCTTCTAAGGATTGTGCTCAGCTGTACTTTCACTACTGTCTTCGATCGAATAAAACCGCTGTGGTGGCATCATGCCTGCATGCTAAATTGGCCGTTCCTTGGTGACTGTGACATTTTAGCTGCTAATTATTATTTTCTCTCATGCACTGTTCCTCCACTGGTTTTAAATCTCTTTCTGAACATCTTGGGTCATGAGAAGGCCTTTTCTTAGAGTCGGGGGAAAAATGGAGACTATTATAAATCAAATGCAGTGTAGTAATCTTCGCTGTGTTATTAACTGCTTGTTGAATCGGCAGCCGTATCTTTCCGAGACTTGGATATTAAATTTTTCTCTTTTCAATCTAAAAACTTTTTCTTTTGATTTAGCTCTGCCAAATTTAGATTTAGTTTATTTTTAAATCTTAGACCAGAGTGAGAGTGTAAATAGGGGAGGTATGCCGATCTGTCCTTTCAAATGTCAAGGGGTATATATTTGCACAGAAGCACTTGTGAAGCTCTGATCTTACCTGCCAGGTCTGTAAAGAAAACAAGGAAAAATGTGGACATAAAATGACCTCCCTCCATTGGGAGCTCTTACCGTCCGACTGTCTGTGTGTACATGTGATGAACAGCAAACAGCTCTCTACTGCCTCCATCTCAGGATAGGGACGACACAAGTGAGATATGTGCTGTGGAAAATGTTTACTCTATTGAGTCATTTCACACAACTAGGCTGGATATAATCATGTTACTTTGAATTCAATTTATCTGTTATGCATACAGTCGAGTTTACATTAATTGTCTTTCTATAATAGATGACTGCTAATAGTTTATGTACTTTGGACATATTCTGTTTTTAGTTGGAGAAACCAACTCTGACTTTGATGAAAACTCCAAACCTTCCTTTCTTTTCTCATTTACCCCTAAGGTTGATGCACCTTTTACAAAAGGAAAAGATGAAATACACCCCTCAGTTTCTTGCATCATTACCTGACAATTCATGAAAAATAACTTTGGGCTGTCCATCATGAATATACGTTACCAGCTCTTGCTGCAGCAATCATTAAAATAATATCGTAAGGATGTATATTTGGCACAATCCCGAAGCCCTGAACTCTTTCTAACTTGTGCTTGTTTGGAAGGAAAGTAAGGTAATAAACTTTGTTTATTACAATGTTTCTCCACAATTTTCCACTTGTGGTGCTTGAGGCTTGTAAACATTGCTTAATGTACTTTTAAACAAAATACTGTATTTATCTAAATATATTAGAGACAGCAACATTTTTTTGTTAACTTTTAATTCCGTATGCACAAACTGGTGTAGACCAACCAGCCAACTGCTCACTTAAAAAATGATTATTATTAAGGTTCCACAGTAATTCACATGTTAACAGTATTGACTAAGTATTTATTAGTATTCTAGTTAGGTTATGGCAGTATAGCTTTTATAATAGCAAATAATGTCTGTGCTGTAACAGTGACATCCAGACAATCATTCATTGTGCATTGATTCACAATGTTGAAGACTCCACAATAACCTTGTATAGTCTACAGAACATCACGTTTAATGAGATACTGTAGCTTAAGACTATTTCAACTCAATAAACTTTAAAGCACACCAAAAACACAAAGTCCTCTTTCTCTCTGACAGACTGCCTTTGAACTTACCTTACTTTGAACAACCACATCTTTGGAATCATTTGACCTGTTGTGACACACGCCTGTTAGCTGCATCATGACCCCTTCTTTCTGCCCCATCAGACTTGCTGCTACGTGCCATTGAGTTCCCACTGGGACACATCCGGTTCTTTAAATGTAAGAGGATTTTTTTTACCGTCTTCAAAGGATGCTAATTTGAAATTCAAATTCATTAGACTTTCAGTGTGCACTATAAAGAGCTTGCTCCAAAATATTCTCTTGGATATCACTAACTAGAGAAACTGTGTACTTAATATCTTCAGACATCTCACTTATGTGCTGTGTGTACCAAAGAGATTGAGAGTAGTGTTACCAGGATTTTCATCACCTATACAGTTTCTTTTGTGTCAATTAGAGATCAGAGCAGCTAACACCAGTAAGACAGTGACATAACTAACAGCATTTTGCCGTCAAAGTCTTCGGGTAATCGGTGCCTAATTATGAATGTTTTATTTGATTTTTGGCACTATAGAAAGCACTACTGGACAGGAAAATTGAGATGGCACCTCTTACATCACAATGGTGGGTCCAGTAACAACCTGAATAATGCTGGAAAACAAACCACAGAGGTATGAGATGCCAATAGAGACAAGTCCAGGCACACAAGAATTGGAGTAGTTCTGCTGCATTGTAGTGTATGTTGTTGAGATTGTGGGTTGTGCAAGATTTAGTCAGCCATTCCCAGTTACTTGGAACCTCTCCCATTGTCAGCAGTTTAGTTAAATCATCTTGGACCAAATGTAACTGTAACCAAATGCGACATGGAATGGGTCTGTAAATAATGATTTGTTTTTCCCATTGTATCTTGTTGGAATTTCATAGCTCTAGAGATATTATTCCCAAATGCCTCAAATGTATCACAAAGTTGGTTTCCATAGGTATTATTTGGGTTGCCACTTTTAAGATATTAGGATTTAAGGATTGCATTTGTTGCAGACCATAGGCATTCACCAAAATGCATGAAACATAATGCCAAAATATAAACAAACCCCTGTATTAAAATACCAATCCTCTTTTCTTTCTCGGGTTGCCACATCAAAACAGCATCCTTATAGACAGTGATGTACATGATTATTGTGCATAGTTTTTACAGCTGAATGTTTCTCCAGTCTCTTTATCCAGGCTGTACCAAACAGGGTGCTAAACGTAAACAAATAAAACATGTAGTGTGTGTTAGCAAGTAATATTGGATAAAAGTGTGTTGGTTCACAATTCTTTCGAAATGTGGAGAAACTATCAAGAGTGGGCTGCTGTAACCTGTAATCTAATTATCCATTCTTTTGCCTCTATGTGCAAGGCAGTCTTATCTGCAGTTGGTTTAAAACTATGGAAATCCAACTCAAATCCTCGGAGACCATACAAATACTTGCAGAGAGCAAAATGAATTTGAAATATTTAAAAATGTATAACCATCACTATTTGGGCAGGCTGGAAAATGCTTTTATTCACTAAGATGGATTAAGTCTTAGGGTATTATCAATGGTCCGCCTTAAAATAAAGGATTGTTTTGACTTGAATGGTCTGATAAAGCCTGATTAAAATGGCCATGACTCTAATGATGTGTGGGAAGGTATCCCAGTACATCCATTTAAGTTACTTTTAAAGTATCACTGGCTTTAGCTGGTACAGATTTTTGTTCATTTAGGTCAAGACAAAATAAGATGGAAGCACTCTGGTCTGTTTGTAGAATCCAAATGGGAACCGTGCGTTTACTTAGTACCAAATGGCAGCTTACAACCTCTAAATGCGGCACACACTTATGATTCTCTTTAATTTAAATACCCGGGTATTCGGTCAGTGCCTTTAAAGAAGAATACAGGTATATCATTCATTATTCATTTGAGGGCTGATTACATTACAGTACTGTATCTATGCAGTATGTGTGACTATAATCTAAAGAAAATATACAAAAAAAGTCAAAATAACACAAATTAGGATGAACTAATGTTTATGTTTGTTTATTAATAAGTTCAGTCAATCACAAAACTCCATAATCAATCAGGAAAGACAGGCAGAAGCATAAAGCTTATATGCCTGATTAAAATTACAATAAATCTCCAATTACTTTTTAAAACTACTTTGTAATGTCATCACACAAAGTGCAACAAAATGTAAATTTGTCTAATAATTAGTGTCATTAGTTCAGTCAGTGTGTGTTGATGGTGCATATAGTCCACTGATAAAGGCTGTTTTTATGCCTATTAGCTCTGGTGAGACATCTTCAGTTTGCAGTTTCTTTCAGAGATTGCAGGTGGACAAAATACATTTCTGTAGTAGAGCTTATAATCATACATATATAAGCCAAAATTCTTTTATGACAGTTTTTTTTTGCTTAATATTGAATTAGAAGATGGAAAAGGAAGTGTGCATACAGTCAGTTCTTGGGCTTATCAAAATACCATTCATATTGTATCATCACAAATCATAAATGCATACATTCCACCAGCAACCTCCACTTCATATATTGCACTTCACATCCTCTGTACGCCTAGATGTAACCATTAAAGGTCAAAGCACCATGCTTATTTAATGTTAATGCATAGGGAAGAGCTGCTGAACTGTGCTTCCATTTATAGTGTCTTATCTACGCAGTATAACAGAGTGGTGCCTAACCAGGATGGCTTAAAATAAGGTTTTAACATCATTTTCTACATTTTAGACACTAGAAAAATAGAGGATTGTCAATGGTTTTCATTTGAGGTACAGTATAACCCTACCTTTAACATCAACAACACGTTTAATACACTATGCCACAATGATTTTTTTTTTTTTTTTACCATTGATTCCTTTTTTTTTTTTTACTGCTGTTGGAGGTGCCTGGAGCCTGTCAGCAAATATGGGGTACAGTGACACATATATAGACAAACATTCACATTCATGAACTATTATCACATTTGAATTAGGCAGACTACATGGGTTAGAGGCTTTAGGAGCTGTATAGTTTTTACCATTTCATGTATTAAAATATGTAGGTGTATATATAGTGACCCACTTTTTTTGTTCTAAGCCACTACTTGAAAATCACTGTGTTATGTTCTATAGCTGCAGCTGTATTATGAGAGCACTTTGTTGAACACATGAGTAGTATGCAAACTAAGAGATCTTGCACAGATACATTTGAATGAATGCTGTGAGCATATAGTGTTGAGGTCACTACCAGCTCAGAAGTGAGACACATAATTATACAGTGGATGGAGGCAGCAGCATCATATTCTTATATATATAAGGTCACGGAGTGGGTTCACCTTCAAAGTCCTGTATGTGCTGTTTCTCCTGCTGAGCACAGTCCTACACATATGATCTGCTCGCTCAGCTCATGCATGATGAATTACACATGGAAACATAATGTAAAGCTATATTTTAAAACCAGACCCTTTTGATTTACAGCACTTTTTGAAGCTTACACATGAATCCATTCACTAATTTTACTTTTATTTTATTTTATTATGCAACATCTCAACAGCTATTTCCTGTAGTTGCCCTCAATAACTAAGTGGTGAATATAAATTAGGTCCATTTTTTTTTCAAAAGCCACTTGTGTTTATGCAAATATAACTCCCTGTGATCTGGCTGTCCGTGAACCTCAACCCAGAATGTCATGCTATAATATGATGACACAAGATGCAATCGCTGCAGCAATTAGTAGAATGAAGTCATCCACTTGTGGTTTTCACCTTTTATGCTTAAAGGCAGCCTCCGATGGCCATCTTATTAAACAAGCTTTTTAAAAGTGAGTGCTGCAAGCATGATCCATAACACAATTCAAAACACGTTCAAGTTATACACTCCCTGGCCACTTTATTAGGTAGGTCTGTATACCTGATTGTGAGCAGAACACTAAACCCTGAATACAGTCCATAGGTCTGCAGATGACACAATAATAAACAAAGCAGGTAGGCTAAGCAGAAGACCACTTCTTATGCTACTTAATTGGTACACCATGTGGGTTATATTGCTGTTAATAAAGTAGGTCAGTTCATTTTAATGCATGTACTAGTGTCTTTAAATGTAATTATTTTTAGATGTGATTTTGGGATTGACTCCATTTTTCTGGATGAGTACAGTTTGTGTTTTCAGACGGAGCCTGTCACTATAACATCAACCAAAGCATCCAGTTTTCTTTTGGGCTGCAGTCTTCAGGTCTGTGACGAGAGTTTGGCATAAGCACAGCACTCCGTGGTTCATGAGAATAAAGCATTTTTGGCTCGTGGTGAATTTAATCTTTTTATTGAAGTAAAGTCCTTACAAAAATATCTCTCCCTCTCCTAGTGTCTTGGGTTTGCACTGTTGCCAGTGTCTCTAATAGTCTTCATAAATTCTAGGCAGGCACAAGCCATTCCCTAAAATCTGATAGATGTAGTGAGGAAATAGCTGAGAGACAAATTGATGATTCTTTGGCCTTGGTCTTGATTGTGCAAACATTTTCAGCTATATCACACAAATGAGTTAGCTAAATGTAATCAGGAAGTCGTTTAATTACTTATGTTTTTGGTATATCTTTAGTTGATCAGTTCAGCAACATTAGCTATACGCATTCGATTTGGACAAAGGCCATCCTCATTCTCTTATTTTGGCACTCACTTTGCTATAGACTTTAGCACAGACATTAAGTTAAATATGTATTTTACTAAATAGGTCTTTTTGAAACAGGGTAATTTGTGAGGTTCGGGTCATAGTTAAAATAAAAACCTGTGTAAAGCCCAAATGACTGTGTTGTTTTGGGAAAAAAATTTTTATGTGAATTTTACATTGTTACCTGTGCCAAGAAGGTTATGTTTTGTCAGTGCCCGAGATGCAAAATCCAGCCACACGTTTTCATACTTTACAAGTGAAATATGTGTGACAGTGGGTTGGACACGAGGTGTGTTTTCTGTCAATACTGTATGTGTAACCGATCTGCAACATAAGGTGGATAGAGGCCACTGACAATAAATGGACAAAAGACTTTGGGTATCAGTGGAAGATGATGTGGGCCAGTGACCAAATGTTGCTGTTTCACGCCTTTGGGCAGTTTGGCAGTAATCTAGAGATCAGTGAATATTTACTGCATACTCTGAAAAGCCATAATCATTTCATGAGCATTATACATTGTTCTGTCTGTAGAGAGAAAAACAGGAACAAAACACCATGCGTTCGATTTGGTATGCACATTGATGTGGGCTGTTTGGCACTGTCTCATTCAATGCTGCACATTTCCCAAAGCTACATTTGTTGTGATACTCAGTAAAATTAGCTTTGAATTCCACTGATCATCAGACTCATTAAAATGTGTTTATATTGCAATCAGTTCTTGCATGGCTCAGTAAAAAGGGGCTGCCTGATGCACAGTAGTTTCAGTTATATGCAGCCAATATTCTCCCTCTGAAGTCTGAACAGCCTAGTTATTAGAAAGCCGTTCCACACCAGCCCTGGCACATAATTTACTTGAGCCTGTTACTTGTTGAATACTTAATAGTGCAATATTTTATGTGAACAGCTAGTTTTCTATTGTAATCTAATGGAGGGCTCATTTTGAACTTCTTTTTGAGCTTTAAGGTGTTTAAAATATGATTGATTTCATACTGTAAGTAAAAATAATCCATCTGGGCAGATGTGTAATTCAATAAATCTGAAGTACATTAAGAGAAATGCATCTCAGAGATTCAATTTAGGACTTATGAGGCTTGAATTATGAAAGACATTTGGCTTTTGCTACAAGACTGAAACAGAATTGCCAGCCAGTTTTAAATATATAAACAACTTTTAACAATAAATAAAGATGATGAGATAACTGTTAGAAAATCAGTGTTAAGGGAGATTATGGCTGGCTTTAAGGACTTCAAAGCCAATTGAGGTCAGTGACGCTGGGGTATGCATTTTCATCAGCCCAAAAACAGATGCAGCTGTCCCATAGCGATTAGCTTGTCACATCATGTGGTGTGTACAAAATGCTACCAGGCTAACAGCTGAGTCAAACGTGCAGGCCCTGACCTTCTAAATGAATGTTTCTGAGGAAGATATTTAATTCTTTCTTTTTTTGCGTTATATATTTTCTTTTTCTCTTTTGATTTTCCGACTCCAGTCTCAGCGGGTGTAAGAGTGCACTAAAGTATCCTTCCTTAAAACTCTCCAAAGTAAGTGATTTGCATTGTATTATTCAAATTGCAGTTAAGTGCATAATACGCTCTAATTACACGCTACAGTACGGAGTGTGTTTTGAATTCATGCATTTCATTTTGTCAGGCACAATAAGCCACACACAAAATGAATAATGGACGCTGGCTATTGTACACATGTAAATTTTCTCCCAGTACTGCAATTCAGGTATAAACACACACTCTCGGGTAAATATTTGAACATATGTGCATGCATATACACCTGTTTCACTGCCTATTTGTCAAAGTGCAAGAGAAATCTCTGTTGTGGGGAGACAAGTAGCATTTGCAAATGAATACTAAGGACCCCTTTACACCGAGACCCCATGGACATTGTTTTCTCTATAGAGCATTGTGAAAGGCACTTGACTTTCAATGATGCACCTTTTATTGAATAGAACTATGCTTTTATTTTCTGCTAATATGATAATCCTATTCATTTTTTATGTCGAGCAGATTGAAATCACAAGTGATAGCAGTCCTTGCCCAAGCGTTTTCTACTGCGGTACGATAAACACTTTTAACATTTGCAAAAACTGCCACGTTGTGAGTGTCACTGAGAATGTGTGATATGGTCAATGAGTCTGTTTTGACCTGTGGGAAAAAACTAAAAATAGCTTGCTTTTAAATAGGGATGCACCGATTAGGGATGTCCCGATCAGGTTTTTTTGCCCCCCGATCCGATCCGATTTTTTTAATAGTCCATTTTGGCCGATTCGAGTCCCGATACCGATCTTTTTTGTATATAAATTACCAATT